>AWOL01S0022763.1:5176-28127 GCA_000715115.1 Nicotiana otophora
AAAAAATATTTTTGGGAGCATCATTAGCAAAACCGAGTAAGGGTGGGTCATAAGGCCCACACCTGAAACTACACGTGCCGGTGTAGGGGTGGATTGTGATTATTCCCCTTATTTGGGATGAGATTAATGTGATAAAATTATTCCTTTAATTGAAATTGAGATTTTTGTTGATGTCTTCAAATAAGACATCCTAGACGATAGGGTCGTGATCGGACTCCGTGCTAAAATTACGGTGGTATTGGTATTGATAGTAATTGTGGTTGATTCTCTAAGGAGATAGCCTAGCCGATCGGGTCGTGATCGGACTCCGTGCTAAAATTACGGTGGTATTGGTAATGATAGTAATTGTGGTTGATGTCTCTAATAAGATAGCCTAGCCGGTCGGGTCGTGATCAGACTCCGTGCTAAAAGTACGGTGGCATTGGTATTATGAACATTGGTATTGTGAATATTGGTATTGTGAATAGTGATATTGTGAACAGTGGTATATCGATGCTAATGATCTCCCAACCAAAATAATTGTATATGAAGTTCATATTTTAGAAATTATTATGTTTTAACTGGACATTTGGATATAGTTGATTGTGACATGCTGTTTCTATGTGTTGCCTTTTCTTTTATGGGCATTCTATTTTGAAAGAGAACTTTAAACTATACATACTAGTGCTATTCGACGGTAGTAATGTCCCTTTTGTCGGGGGCGCTATATCTTTAATGGATGTAGGTGTTTCTACAACAAGCGATATTGATCAGTGATAGCGATACACGTTTTTCAGCTGATTTGGTGAGCCCCACTTCATTTCGGGGTCATATATCTTTTGTTTCTCCTGTACTGTATTTTGAGGTATAGACGGGGCCTTATTGTCGGCATTTCCATATTACTCTTCTATTGTACTTAGAGGCTCCGTAGACAGGTTATGGGTTGTGGTTGATGTTTCAAAATTGAACTAGAAATGTTGGTATTTGGAAATCATGTTTTTCATTAATTTTATAAACTCGTAATATTTTGGAATTTATGAATGAAGCTGCTAATGGAAATAAAAAGGAAGTTGTTAATAAAATATTTTCAGTGTTTGATTAATGGAGTACATCTCCTCTTTATTCATGGATGAGTTTGGGTAGAAGGAAATCTAACCGGCTTGCTCGGCCGGGTTCTCTCGGTTGAGCACCGGTTGCGCTCCTCGAGTTTGGGGCGTGACAAACTTGGTATCAGAGCCTAAGGTTTTAAAGTGTCCTATAATGTCTCGGAGCCGTGTCTAGTAGAGTCCTTCTTATCGTTGTGTTGTCGACCACATCTATAATGAGGAGGCTACTCGGACATTTAGGAATTTCTCACTTCTTTGATACTCCAGATCGTGCGATAGTACTCAAGATAGGAAGCTAATTTCCTCGTCATGTCTCATTTTTCATATGAGTATCCCACGGGTTCGAGACAGCAAGGAGAGATTGAAAGAACCAGTTGATAGGGGAACTGTCATTGTTCCTATCGATGTATCGTGCCACCGGATCATGTGGTAAGAGCACCTAAGAAATGAACGAGGATTGTTGGCACCAATAAGCCAGAATGTTTGATTTGTAAGAAGCACCATTTGGGGAGATGTTGAATAACTCTTGAAATATGCTATGGTTTTAGAAAGAGGGGGCACAAAAAGAACAAATGCCCTAGGTTGGGTACAACTATCCCGGTCTTCCCGATATGCGGGAAGGAATATTTGATGTTGTGTGGTGAGTATGCTCAGGAATGTGTTAGGGGTGGTAGGCTTGGGAAATTATAGAGGCCTACACAAGAACCCGGTACAAAGATTTTTACTCCCGCTGTGAAGGCCTGGAGGAAAGATAAGAGGGATTCTTATGACTTATGTAAAAAGTGTGAATATCATGTCAATGGGGCGAGTCAGTTTAGCCTCATCCCCATTGTGTAAAGTGCGGGAGATATCATTCCGGGGTATGTCACTATAGTACCGATGTATGTTATGGATGTGGAGTCGAGGGACATCAATTAAGGTACTACCATGTCAATCTAAAATCACCAAGTAAGTCACTCCTTGCTACCTTATTGTGAACACTGCATTATTTTCCTTGTTGTATATGTACATCCATATTGAAGGGGCCTACAGAAATATGGTCTTAACCAAAACGCTGAATCACAAAACATTGCACGTACTTACTCTTTGAACGAGACGCAGTATTCGTGAAGCCTCTCGATCACAATTCTTTTATTTACGACCTCTTGAGGATTTGAGTTTTATAATAATGTATTTTTTTAAATTTTGTCACAATCATAGGGAAATACTTCCCACTTGCTTCCCTAAACGTTTCAACAAGGGACTACAGTTGATGAATTTATTATAGAACCTTTTCAATCAAATGGATAACATCTGCTAACTTGTGCTTATGCATGCACCATCATAAATTTTACTTATGTGGTATCAAATCCAATGTAAGGCAACCTAGTGTTGAGATCCTTCTTAAGCCACTCTTTCTCTCTCTGGTGTATGTGGCTCATATGGATTGAACAGTCACTCTACTACTTTGTGAGTAATATCATGGAACCTTTCCACTGTCCAGTAACATGAGAGCATATCTCAGCACCTATCATATGTGTACCAGTCAATTGAAAGGGGGCCACTTGTCCACATAAAGTTTCTGAGAAATTTGAGATTTATCACAAATTCGTCATAGGAAGATCTTGTTGTTTGCCCATCTCAGTATGATTTTGATGTTAACCTAAATCGTCTCACACTAAGTAGCTCACTTTGTACCTAGTATTTTAGTCTTCCATGAAGAGGCCTGGTATTGCAGCCTGAGAGTTATTATGGCAGAAACATGTCTATCTCATAGAAAAGTGTTCATTTTCTCTAACCAATACATGATTTCGTCCCAAATATTTAGATGTCCCAGCTATGTGATTTCACTCGTGAAAGGTTGAAATTAGATGCTTCCAAATTTTGGCACATATCATGAGTATATTGATTTGAAAGACAAGTTTGTCGGATCTATAGGTCTCTCATATTGGATCAACTATCGGAATGGGGTTAAGCTGTCAGAATGATAATAATCTCACAAATGTTCAACTTCCTTTTCATCCTCATTGGGTTTGTGGCATAGATTTCTTATGTCAAATACTGTTAGGAGTGTAATGCAACTTTGTGTATCGTGAAACCCATATCACATTCAGAGTGTTAGAATATTCTCATTTCGAGTTAACGGATTTTTCCTACATTCCAAGAGGCGACTAGTGTCACATACTTGGCTATCTCACTTTGAGGCCTACTATTGCCGAACAAGGCACATATGAAATGAAACAATTGTTGTTGTCCTTTTCATGACTCATTTCTTTTAAATCTCAGAATCATGAACATGGTCCCCACATTATCAATGCATACTAGGCAACTCTATGCCTCATTTGTCATATCAATGATGTCATCATAATGATTAACCATGCTAGCACTATTGGTAGTAACCTTCATGTCTCTTAGGATATAATCCCTTGAAATGCCCTGCTCAGCACATTGATGGATTCTTGAAAAATTCCAGCCCAATCTCGAGCCTCATTGTTCCTATTTATAGTAACATATTGGGGTTGAAGGTTGAAATATGTCAAAGAAGAAGTATCATCCCGTGATCAAATATATTAGATAGGAAATTTTATGGTCATATTTATGCTAGCACATCTTAGAGTAATTGTTGGAGGTCGCCAAAGGTTTACTTTGGGTGTTCGGCGTAGGGATTTAGAGTTGAAAAAAGTGAACGGGTTATTTTCAAGATTTTGTCTATGAATATATTGGGTGAATTGTTAAGGAAGGTAATGTATGTGTAGTCACATTAGGACTTATGGAATATTGAAGGAAATAGGTCAAACTATGAGTATGATGTTTTCCCATTGTTGTCCTCCATGTACCCGATGCATCATGTATCCAGGTTCTAGAAGGTTGTTGGAAATCCTTTGCCTATCGTTCCGGTGGAAACTATTGAAGGTGAAGTTAATGGGTAATTTTCTTATAAGAGGTACCTAGTTGTCATCCCTATTAGATAAGTTCGGAAATTGAGATCTGCCTCTGTCAAAGTAAAGGAAGTATTCTCACATGCTTATATAACCAAATGGTTGTGATTCAAAAGGGTACTTGTTATATGTTATGATTTAAATATGTGCAACTCATGTCTAGATACCACTTCTGTTAATGTAATGCCCTTAATGTCGAGATCAGTGTTGTTGAAATATACTGTGATGCTTTGTTGAGTTATGGATATGTTGTTCGGGTGGTTTTGGTGATTCTCTGGCAGGTGGTTAGGCCCAATTACAGGGGAGACTCTGCCGAAATTTCTGAAATGTTTTGGAGTTTGTCAAATTTGGTGGATTGAAATATTTGAAAGAAGAGTCGAGTTATGTTAAGTGTTTAGGGCCGGACTGTCACGCCCCTACCGTGGGGAGCGTGATCGACACTCAGCTGAGTGAACCCGGTCGAGTAGGCCTATTAGACCTGCCCTACCCGGCTCATTCATGATCCTAAAAGAGGACGCGTTACCATCTGCTAAATAAGGGAGAGATCAGATATACATACATAAACGTTGCTAGTCCATTTTTCATATATACATTATGCCATAGGTAAGTTTTCAAAATACAACTTAGTCCAGTGACCACTCCGATACCCATCCACGACCCACATAAACGTCTACGGAGCCTCTAATGATACAAAAGACCAACATGACAATGCCGGCAACAAGGCCCCGTCTATACCTCAAAATGTGAAAACTTCTACAAAAGAAGGACTACATGACCCCAGGAGGAAATGGGGCTCACCAAGACTGCTGTGATGAGTGTGAGGAAGAGCACCACTATCTGTGATGGAACCACCTACATCCATTCAAAGATGTAGCGCCCACGGCAAAAGGGATGTTAGTACTGCCGAATAGTAGTAGTATGTAATGCAAACACCAATCTTAGTAGAATGAACAGTGAAACAATAGGAAGGAAGTCATAATAATCAATAAGTGCTTCACAGAAAAACACAGAAACACCACGTAAGGGTCACATAGTTTCCGATTCAATCTTTCCATCTTTTTAGGTTAATAATCTTTAGTGCCAAAGCCACAACTCACAATGCCACCATGTTTGTTTACACGGAGTCCGGTCTCGATCCGACCAGATAAGCCATCTCAAGTGAGACATATCCATATCCACATTGTAAATCAATAATTCAAACACAAATGCCACCATATGTACAGCATGGTGTCCGATCTCGGCCCGATCGGCTAAGCCATCTCACTTGAGACATAACCTCTTTCAATTGCTTACTCAATTCACATTTCTTTCCCATCTTTCATTTCATGGCACAAACAGCCTCATTTATTAAGTAGTTCTTGGCACCTGGGAAAATTTTACAATTCAAGTCTTTCCCTTTTTATTCGTTTAAATAACATCATCATTCATGTCGATAAGTACCATTACATAAGGTATTGCACATATAAGGGAAGGAGCTTGAAAAATCATAATTACGTTCTCAAATAGCATGATGACATGGTAGCCATCTAAAACAATTAGGGAACATGAATCTTTCAATCCAACACACTAAGGCAAACAATTCTAGTGTGATCAAGTTGGAACTTACACCAATTATTCGGACACCGGGATTTCGATTCTAAGAGGAAGAGAGTTAGCCATACGTACCTCAATTGCAGTTCTTTATACTCTACAATTATCCGGAACCCTTAGCAACCTCAATCTAATTTAGCAATATACAAATTGAACCCAGAATTAGGAAAACGTTCATGGTTCTACGCCATTTTTTCCCCACACTCTTTATTACACATGCATGCAAGATAAACCACCCTCATACCCATGAAGTATCACACTAGTACCCCATTATAGCTATGTTTGCAATTAAGAGTTGGGGTGATGAAGTCTAACCCTTTTTGGATGAAGAATTTGGTGCTCTACTTGAATATTTCCAAGCTTTGAGTGATGGTTGAAGATTAATTGATGAAAATTAGGCCCTCCCTCTAGAACCCCCTCTCTCTCACTCTAGAAATATCAGAAATGAGCTTCAAAATAGACTAAAGGGGTGTTTTAACAGAATGGGGGTCAGGTTTTAAATTAAGAAAAAAAAGGTGCCCCGACATAGGTCTGCGGTCGCATATGCGACCGCATAATGGTTATGCGGTCCACAAAGTGACCGTAGAAATGGCCCTCAGGGGCCTGAACTTTTGGCTCAGGTATGCAACCAGTATGCGGTCCACATACTTGTTCTGCGGTCGCATAATGTACCGCAAAACTCCCTCCGCAAAAATCCAATAGGAATTATGCGACCAATATACGATCTGCATATCGATTATGTGACAGCATAATCGACCGCAAAAGCTGACCTTAAATTGATGAAACTTTCTGCTACACTCTGCGGTCCGCAGAGTGATTCTGCGGCCGCATAATGGGCCGCAGAAATGCGTTCTTCTACTAAACATTTTCCTCTAAGTCCGTAGGTTATTTCTACTATAATAACGCAAGAATCTATCTTGGCACCACAAAACCCCGAGTTTTTGGTTAAAATTTTTACGGGTCCTTACATCCTCCCCCACTTAGGATCATTCGTCCTCGAATGAGGATCAAGGTTCACTTAATACAGTTTCAGTTATGCCACATACCATCAGCCCCAAATTTGCCTAACTTCCTAACTTTCTGAAAATTTCGCTAGAGTTTCCTTTGTATTTAGTCCTATCCACCTATCAGAGAGCCCCCGAAACACACATTAGCAACGTATATAGAATTAAATGACACAACAAAATGCAAAATAACACCAACCGAAGCCTCCTGGGGGGGCATATAACTAGAAAGGAGTGTCTTTATATTAGCCGAACAAGTGATATAAAATTTAGGGGGACAACTTTATAGAGCTATTACATGGTTATTCAAATAAACGAGGGTACTTCTTTTTCATTGCATTCTCGGCTTCCCAAGTAGCTTTTTCAACTTGCTGGTTTCGCCATAATACCTTTACGGATGTAATTTCTTTGTTCCTCAACTTCTGGACATGCCTATCAAGGATACAAAATGTCGAGGTCATAATCTTTGAGCAACTCAAGCCACCTTCTCCGCCTTAAGTTCAATTCCTTCTGCTTCAAAATATATTGAAGACTTTTGTGGTCCGTGAATACATCTACATGGACTCCATACAAATAATGACACCAAAGTTTTAATGCAAAAACCACCGCCACAAGCTCTAAGTCATGAGTTGGATAGTTCTTTTTATGATTATTAAGTTGCCTTGAAGCATATGCTATAACCTTACCATATTGCATTAATACACACCCAATACGGATCCTTGAAGCATCGCAATACACCACAAACCCCTTGGTACCCTTTGGCAGGGTGAATACCGGCGCCGAAGTCAATCTTGATTTCAATTCCTGGAAGCTCCTTTCACAAGCATCGAACCACTGGAACTTAACCGCCTTCTACGTCAATTTAGTCAATGGAGAGGCAAGAGTGGAGAACCCCTCCACGAACCTCCTATAATAACTGGCCAAACCAAAGAAATTGAGAATCTTTGTTGGAGTAGTAGGTCTACGCCGGCCAAATCAAAGAAACTGCGAATCTCTGTTGGAGTAGTAGGTCTAGGCCAATCTTTCACCGCTGCAATCTTTTGTGGATCAACCTAAAGTACTTCTCCGGAGATGACATGACCCAGGAATGTAACAGATTCAAGCCAAAATTAACATTTCGGGAACTTTGCATACAATTGGTGTTGATGAAGAGTTTGCAGAACTGCCCTGAGGTGATCGGCATGATCCTCTTGACTTNCCCAGCCAAACCCAAGAAACTGCGAATCTCTATTGGAGTAGTAGGTCTAGGCCAATCCTTCACTGCTGCAATCTTTTGAGGATCGACCTTAATTCCTTCTCCGGAGACGATAAGACCCAGGAATGTAACAGATTCAAGCCAAAATTCACATTTCGAGAACTTTGCAAACAATTGGTGTTTGATGAAGAGTCTGCAGAATTGCCCTGAGGTGGTCGGCGTGATCCTCTCGACTTCGTGAATACCCAAGGATGTCGTCAATGAATACTATCACAAATGAGTCAAGAAATGGCTTGAAGTCTCGATTCATAAGATCCATGAAAGCTACCAGGGTATTTGTTATCCCGAAAGACATTACCAAAAATTCAAAGTGCCCATACCGAGTTCTGAAAGCTATTTTTGGAATATCCTGCCCCTTACCTTCAATTGATGGTACCCGGACAACAAATCAATTTTGGAAAAGAACTTAGCACCTTATAATTGGTCAAACAAATCATCTATTCTAGGCAATGGGTATTTGTTTTTTATTGTGACTTTGTTGAGTTGCTGGTAATCAATACACATCCGCAACGATCCATCTTTCCTTCTAACAAAAAGAACCAGTGCGCTCCAAGGTGACACACTCGGTCGGATGAAGCCTTTCTTTAGAAAATCCTTTAGTTGTTCCTTTAGCTCTTTTAATTCTGTTGGCACCATTCTATAAGGTGGAATGGATATAGGCTGCGTGGCTAACATCACATCAATCCCAAAATCAATCTCCTTCTCTGGAGGAATTCCAGGGAGCTCATCCGGAAAGACAACGGGGAAATTATTCACAATTGGTACAGATTCAAGGGTAGGCACCTTAGCAGTGGTGTCCGTAACTCAGACCAAATGATAAATATACCCCTTCGTGATAATCGTTTTGGCCTTAAGGTAAGAAATAAACCTACTTTTGGCATAACATTATTCCCTTCCCACTCAACAGTTGGCTCGTTAGGAAACTCAAGCCTCATAATTCTGGTTCGACAGTCGAGTTTGGCAAAACATGAATAAAGCCATTCTATTCCCATTATTACGTCAAAATCAATCATCCCTAATTCAATGATATCAGCCATGGTATCCCGACCACACACCGTGACAACATAATCTCTATAAACCCGCGCGACCGTAATGGACTCGCCAATCAGAGTAGATACAGAGAATGCCTCATGAAGCTGTTATGGTTCTATCCCGAAGCTCGTAGAAACATAAGGAGTAACATATGACAAAGAAGATCCAGGAGCAATAAGGGCATACACATCATGAGATTGAACAGTCAATATACCTGTGACGACATCTAGGGAAGCCTCTGCACTCTCGGCTGGGTCCTCCCGAACTCTGTGCACCACCCCTAGCTACACCACGCCCTGTGGGTGTTTGAGAGCCTCGAGCTAGAGGGGGTGCTGAAGATGTAGCAGCTGTAGGACTGGATGACTGAGTTGTGCCCCTACCTGCAACCTGACGGGATGCACGACACTCCCTCTGAATATGACCTCTCATTGCGCATCCGTAACATACTCGTATGTACAGGTAGCAGACTCCCGAATGTATCCTCCCACACTTAGGGCATGGGGCCCTCTGCTGCTGCTGGAATCTCCATCCTGATCAGCCTTAATGGTGGGACCCCCTACTGTCTTGACCGGGCCTAAAGCGACTCCCCTACTGCTGACCGAGCCCTGATGGTGGGGCACTAGCTGAAGACTGAGCATAAGCCTGAGACGGCCCTGATGATCCTCCCCGAAAAGATGATCTCCCACCTCTGAATGAATCCCCAAGGTTGCCTGCTGATCGGGCCCAAGTACTACTTTCCCATTCCATCCTGAGCTTTAACTTTTGAGCCTCCGTAGCTTGGGCAAATGCCACCATCTTTCCATAGTTCATGTCAAAATTTAGAGCAGCCATGGCAGCCTCATTAATAACCAAAGAGCTAAGGCCCTGCACAAATCGACGCATTCTTGCCTCCATAGTCAGCATCATATGAACAACATACTTTGACAGGCGCACGAACTCCATGTGATACTCCCACACATTCCTACTACCCTGGTTAAGGGTCTCAAACTCCACAGCATGGTCTGCCTTAGTCTCGGCAGGCAAGAAATGGTTTATAAAGGCATCCGCGAACTCACTCCATCTCACCGGAGGGCTCCCTTCCTCACGGGAATCCTCCCACATCTCAAACCAGGAATATGCCACCCCTTTCAAATGATAGGAGGCCAACTATACTTCCTCCGTCTTAGTAGCACGTATAACTTGGAGAGTCTTATGTATCTCATTAATAAAATATTGAGGGTCTGCCCCGGGATCAGTACCTGTGAACACTGGAGGGTCTAACTAAAGGAACCTGTTTACCTTGGAATCGGAAGAATCTCCTTGCAAGCTAAATGAGGTCGGTGCAGCAATTGATCTCTGAGCCTGGGAAGCTACTAACTGAGTCAGCATCTGAATATCTCCCCTAAGATTTCCATCAGAAATACCGGGACTGGAAGTTGGGGCTGGAGGTGGAACAGGTATATCGGCGGGAGGGATTGTGGCACTCTCCACGGGTGTAGGAACTGGGGTAGTCTGTTCTGGAGTAGACGAATCAGGCAGTGTGATAATAGGGGGATTATCCTCACCCGCATTATCAAGTATGGGATCAACAACCACTCCTGGGGTGGCATTGGCTTCTTGGCCAATTCTCGCTCTCTTCTTAGGTGCCATTTACTGAAAGTTAGAACAATGCACGAGTTAGAGGAGAACAACCTCACATTCCGCTCTATCGCATGATATAGAACAATAATGAAGGGTATTATTCCTAAATGTCCAAGTAGCCCCCTAATTATAGATGTGGTCGACAACACACCGGTAAGAAGGGCTCTACTAGACACGGCTCCGAGACATCCTAGGACACTTTAAAACCTTAGGCTCTGATACCAATTTTGTCACGCCCCAACTGCGGGGAGTGTGACCGGCGCTCAACCGAGTGAACCCGGTTGAGCAAGCATATTAGACCTTCCCTACCTGGCTCATTCATGATCCTAAAAGAGGACGCGTTACCATCTGCTAAATAGGGGAGAGATCAGATATGCATACATAAACATTGCTAGTCCATTTTTCATATATACATTATGCCATAGTTAAGTTTTAAAAATACAACTTAGTCCAGTGACCACACTGATACCCATGCACGACCCACATAAATGTCTGCGGAGCCTCTAATGATACAAAAGACCAACATGACAATTCCGGCAACAAGGCCCCGGTTATACCTCAAAATGTGAAAACTTCTACAAAAGAAGGACTACATGACCCCAGGAGGAAATGGGTATCACGCCCCAACCTCGGGGAGCACGACCGGCACTCCACCGAGTAAACCCGGTCGAGCAAGCCTATTAAACATTTCCTACATGACTCATTCGTAATCCAAAAAGGGATCGCATCACCATTTTAAAACAGGGGTGAGATTTGTTACACAATATATAAACGTTGCTAGTTCATTTTTCCTTATATACATTATGCCATAGTTGAGTTCCCAAAATACAACTCGATCCAACGACCACCCCAACATACATACATGACCCACATAAACATCTACGGAGCCTCTAAGAGTACAAAAGAGCAACATGACAATGCCGGCAACAAGGCCCCGCCTATACCTCAAAATATGAAAACTTATACAAAAGAAGGACTACATGACCCCTGGGAGAAAAGGGGTTCACCAAGACTGCTGTGAGGAGAGAAAGAGAGCACCACTATCTGCAATCGGCACTATCTGCGAAGGAACCACCTACATCCATTCAAAGATGTAGCACCCCGGCAAAAAGGTACGTTAGTACTATCGATTAGTACTAGTATGTAAGGCAAACACCAATCTTAGTAGAATGAACAATGAAACAAAGAGATGGCAGTCATAGTAATCAATAAGTACTTCACAGAAATACAGAAAAACACCAAGTAAGGATCACATAGTTTCCAATTCAATCGTTACATTCTTTTAGGTTAATAATCTTTAGCGCCAAATGCCATAACTCACAATGCCACCGTGTTTTTACACGGAGTCCAGTCTCGGCCTGACCGGCTAAGCCATGTCAAGTGAGACATATCCATATCCACAATGTAAATAAATAATTCCAACACAACTGCTACCATGTGTACAGCATGGCGTCCGATCTCGGCCCGATCGGCTAAGCCATCTCACTTGAGACATAACCTCTTTCAATGGTTCACTCAATTCACATTTCTTTCCCATCATTCGTTAGATGGCACAAACAGCCTCAATTATTAATTTAGTTCTTGGCACTTGGGAACAGTTTACAATTCAAGTCTTTCCCTTTTTATTCGTCCCAATAACATCATTATTCATGTCCATAAGTACAATCACATAAGGCATTTCACACATAAGGGAAGGAGCTTGGAAACAAATATATAATTACGTTCTCAAATAGCATGACGACTTGGTAACCATCTAAAACAATTAGGGAACATGAATCTTTCAATCCAACACACTAAGGCAAAAAATTCTAGTATAATCAAGTTGGAACTTACACCAATTATTCGGACACCAGGAGTTCGATTCTAAGAAGAAGAGAGTTAGCCATACATACCTCAATTGCGCTTCTTTAGACTGTACAATTATCCGGAACCCTTAGCAACCTCAATCTATTTTAGCAGTATACAAATTGAACCCAAAATTAGGAAAACGTTCATGGTTCTAATCACTTTTTATTTTTCCCACACTCTTTATCACATGCATGCAAGATGAACCACCCTCATACCCATGAAGTATCACACTAATATCCCATTATAGCTATGTTTGAAATTAAGAGCTGGGGTGATGAAGCCTTACCTTTTAGTGTGAACAATTTTGGTGCTCTACTTGAATATTTCCAAGGCTTTGATTGATGGTTGAAGATCAATTGATGAAAATTAGGCCCTCCTCTAGAACCCTCTCTCTCTCACTCTACAAATATTAGAAATGAGCTTCAAAATAGACTAAATGGGTGTTTTAACAGAATGGGGGTCGGGTTTTAAATTAAGAAAAATGGTGCCCCGACACAGGTCTATGCGACCACATAATAGTTATGCGGTCCGCAAAGTGACCGCAGAAATGGCCCTTAGGGGCCTAAACTTTAGGCTCAGGTATGCAACCAGTATGCGGTCCGCATATTTGTTTTACGGTCGCATAATGCACCGCAGAACTCCCTCCGTAGAAACCTAAGAGGAATTATGCGACGGATATGCGGTCCGCATATCGATTATACGGTCGCATAATCGACCGCAAAACTGACCTCAAGTTGGCCAAACTTACTGCTTCACTCTGAGGCCATTATGTGGTCCGTAGAGTGATTATGCGGCCGCATAATGGGCCGCAAAAATGCATTTTTCTGCGAACCATTTTCCTCTCAGTCCGTAGGGTACTGTACATTCCAAAAAGTCCGAACCACGGCAAAACCTCAAGTGTTTGGTTAAAATTTTTTATGGGCCCTTATAATGGAGCTTACCAAGACCGCTGTGATGAGTGTAAGGGAGAGCACAACTATCTGCGATCAGCACTATCTGCGATGGAATCACCTACATCCATTCAAGATGTAGCACCCCCGGTAAAAGAGACATTAGTACTATCGAATAGTACTAGTATGTAAAGCAAACACCAATCTTAGTAGAATGAACAGCGAAACAAAGAGAAGGAAGTCATAATAATCAATAAGTTCTTCACAGAAATACACAGAAACAGCACGTAAGGGTCACATAGTTTCCAATTCAATCTTTTCATCTTTTTAGGTTAATAACCTTTAGTGCCAAAGCCACAACTCACAATGCCATCGTGTGTTTTATACGGAGTCCGGTCTCGGCCCGACTGGTTAAGCCATCTCAAGTGAGACATATCCATATCCACATTGTAAATCAATAATTCCAACATAAATGCCACCATGTGTAGAGCATGGCGTCCAATCTCGGCCCGATCGGCTAAGCCATCTCACTTGAGACATAACCTCTTTCAATTGTTCAATCAATTCATATTTCTTTCCCATCTTTCATTTCATGGAACAAACATCCTCATTTGCCTAAGAGCTTTTATACTCAAATCATGCCCATCAGTGCCTGCTTTGACTAATGCTTTGCATTATAAATATATCCAGTGTGATTCGAGTTCTATATACTCATGTGTTGAAATTGTACATTGTCATTTCTGGGGAAGAGTATTACAAGAATAAATGTTGTATTGATTGTTTATGATTTTTCATGTGTGTTTCTATTGTTGGTTGGAATGCCTCATTCTTTGGGAAGAAACTATTTATGTTTGAAGTTCCCATTTCAAATAGATATGAAGTATATGATTTCTAAAATATTCTATATGTTGATATTTGATGGTGATCTTTGAAATTGAAAGAGGTTAAAGTGTGGAATATATAATACGACCATCATGCCATGAATAAAGAATCTTGTGAATGGCCAAATGAGTCAATAAACTATTGTTGTTGTAAGTGACTGGAAATACTAATGAGAATTTATACAATGTGAAAGATGTTGAGGTGAGTACAATTGTATTTATGTTACCTTTGTGTGCAAATCAAATAAAAAAATATATTTTTGGGAGCATCATTAGCAAAACCGAGGAAGGGTGGGTCATAAGGCACACACCTGAAACTACACGTGCCGGTGTAGGGGTGTATTGTGATTATTTCCCTTATTTAGGATGAGATTGATATAATAAAATTATTCCTCTTAATTGAAATTGAGAGTTTTGTTGATGTCTTCAAATAAGACAGCCTAGACGATCGGGTCGTGATCGGACTCTGTGCTAAAATTACTGTGGAATTGGTATTGATAGTAATTGTGGTCGACTCTCTAAAGAGATAGCCTATCCGATCGGGTCGTGATCGGATTTCGTTCTAAAATTGTGGTAGTTGTGGCATTGATAGTAATTGTGGTTGATTCTCTAAGGAGATAGCCTAGCCAATCGGGTCGTGATCGGACTCCGTGCTTAAATTACGGTGGTATTGGTAGTGATAGTAATTGTGGTTGATGTCTCTAATGAGATAGCCTAGCTGGTCGGGTCGTGATCGGACTCCGTGCTAAAAGTACAGTGGCATTGGTATTATGAACATTGGTATTGTGAATAGTGATGATTTGAACAATGGTATATCGGTGCTAATGATCTCCCAACCAAAAAAATTATATATGAAGTTCATATTTTAAAAATTATTATGTTTTAACTGGATATTTGGATATTGTTGATTGTGACTTGCTATTTCTATATGTTGCCTTTTCTTAAATGGGCATTCTATTTTGAAAGAGGACTTTTAGCTATAAATACTAGTGCTATTCGACGGTACTAACGTCCCTTTTGCTGGGGGCGCTGCATTTTTAATGGATGCAGGTGGTTCTACAATAGGCGGTATTGATCAGTGATAGCGGTACACTCATTTTAGCTAATTTGGTGAGCCCCACTTCATTTCGAGGTCATGTTCTTTTGTTTCTCATGTGTTGTGTTTTGACGTATAGCAGGGGCCTTGTGGTCGGCATTTTCTTATTACTCTGCTATTGTACTTAGAGGCTCCGTAGACAGTTATGGGTTGTGGTTGATATTGGGGAATTGAACTAGAAATGTTGGTATTTGAAAATCATATTTTTCATTAATTCTATAAACTCCTAATATTTTGGAATTTATGAATGGAGCTGCTAATGGGAATGAAAAGGAAGTTGTTAATAAAATCTTTTTAGTATTTCATTAATGGAGTACATCTCCTCTTTATTCATGGATCAATTTAGGTAGAAGGAAATTTAACAGGCTTGCTCGGCTGGGTTCTCTCGGTTGAGCGACGGTCACGCTCCCCGAGTTTGGGGCGTGACAATCTCATAACTCTCAATAATGAATAAAATCAAAATGATAGACACGGGATACCACTGAAGAATCTCCCAGCAGGGATAAACACATAAGCAGAGTACTAGATCACGAAACTCACTCACATGTGAAGCAAAATAGGAGGACTCATCCCAATAAGCAGAACCGAAATAAAATACGAATGATGCTCCTCTATAACAAATTGAAATCATACCTGTATGACATCATCTGGTGCAGCGGCCTCAGGCCTACTATAGGAAACACATCAACAGGTCGGGACTCCCCCTCTTGGGCACCCTATACTTGCCTGACCTGTACCCCAAGCCGACGGTGCAGGGATATAGGAAATCGGAACCGAACTCATAGCCTGAATATCCCGCTGTGACACATCTGCCTGTAGTCTAGGACAATCTCTCACCATATGGCTGGTATCTCCACACTTAAATCATCCCCTCTATTGACGCGGCTATGGAAATTATGCGGTACGGGTACTCTGAGACCCACGGGTACCTGAAATACCATGCGAAGCCTGAAGTGCAAACTGAACTGGCTGACTCACAAAACCTCTACCATGCCGTATCCTGCCTCCCAAATAAGGACCAGTAGATCTCTACAATCTGCGAGACCTCTTAGCCTCCCTGTCCTCTCTCTCTTGACCCCACCTGTCCTCTCTCTCCTGGCCCTGCCTCTCCTCTCTTTCCTGGCCCTATTTGTCCTCTCTCTCCTGGTCCCACATGCCCTCTAATCAGCGAGCGATCTCTACCACCTCCTGAAATGGAACATCTGACTCCAACTCCCGAGCCATGATGAACCGAATATCATGTCTGAGCCCCCCAATGAATCTACGAAGTTGCTCTCTAACTGTAGCGACCAAAGCAGGTGCATGTCTGGAGAAATCACTAAATCTAACGGCATACTATGACACGGACACAGTGCCCTGGTGCAGTTGCTCAAACTCTGCATGCCATGTATCCTGAAGGGTGTGAGGAACAAACTCTCTCAGGAACATCTTTGAAAACTGAACCCATGAAAGTGAAGCTGCATCGGCCGGACTACCCAACTCATATGCTCGCCACCACTGATATACCGATACCTTAAGCGGGAACGTAGTAAAAGCAACCCCACTCGTCTCCTCAATACCCATAGTGCGGAGAATGCGGTGTCACTCCTCTAGAAAACCTTGTTCACCCTCTGGAGCCAAACCACTAAAAGTAGGAGGGTCATACTTCTTGAACCTTGCAAGTCTAAGGTGTTCTTCCTCAGATGCTGTGTCCCTAACCATGGGCTAAACTGGGACCACAAGCTGAGTCGCCATGACACCTAGAACCTAACCAATATGGACTCGCTGCTCTGGAGTACGGGCGGCAGGAGTCAGAGTCCCTCCCTCGATCTGCGAAGTAGCTGGTGCCACCGGAATCAACCCCGCCTGAGCCAATGTAACATACATGATCAGGAACTGTGCTATAGTCTCCTGGAGTCCGGGGATAGCAACAGGTGCCTCCGGTGCCCATCCCCCAACATGAGCTACTGGCGGCTCCTCAACGACTGCTCTGACAGGTGCTCTAGCTGTAGCACCTGCTCCTCTTCGGCTTCTTCCCCTAGGGACATCTGCTACGGGGGCGGCATCATCAGTAACTGCAACTCGTGTGCTCACCACCTGTGAGAGAATAGAATGATAAAAATTCAAACTCTGGGATCAATAAATTCGCACGATAGGAATGAAGAAGTGAAACTTTCCTAATACTTCCGTAGCCTCTCGAAGATAAGTATTGGCATCTCTGTACCGATCCGCAAGACTCTACTAAACTCGCTTACTACTCGTAGCACCTATGAACCTAGAGCTCTAATACCAACTTGTCACGACCCAAATTTCCCTCCGTAGGATGTCGTGACGGCACTTAGTCTATAAGACTAGGTAGGCGTAAGAGTTACTAAATTAATAGAAGAATGTGACCAACAATTAATAATTATGAAATAGAACCTTATTACACAACTTACAATTCCCAAAACCGGTAATACAAGTCATAAGCTCTACTGAATTTACTACAAAAGCCTCTAAATACAACTGTTTCAAAATAGAGATAAAAAGTGCAAGTACAATGCAGAAGGTGACTCCGAAGCATGTGAACGCAACAATAGGTTTACTTGAGTCTCCACAGTAAGATCTGTACAGCTAGCTAGGGATCGACTGACTCTGAATTACCTAGATCTGCATAAAACTGTGCAGAAGTGTAGTATGAGTACACCACGGTGGTACCCAGTAAGTATCAAGACTAACCTCAGTGGAGTAGTAATGAGGGATAGTCAAGACACATACTGGACTAGATAACCTGAACAAGTATAGGTATAGGACTAACAGAGTATGATATATCTATAGAACTACGCTTAATGAAAACAATAATACAGTGCTTACAATAGGAAGTAGAAGCAACAATTTGTAGCGGGACACCACAAGTAATAACATAGTACAGTAAGCTGGACACAGTTTAAATCCGGTAAAAAAAAAAAATAAAGGAAAGACAAGTAGCAACTTAATAAGAATAACCACTTTCGCACCGGGTTTATTCAATAATCCTTACGAGGTACCAAACCTCAAAGCTCACACAACTCACGGGTCCCAATTCATGAACCTTAATCACTTAGCATCTTGTGCCCTCATTACAACTGATAACTGCACGGACGACTCATGTGCCAATAGAACAAATATCACATAGGGTGATAAAGTACGTGTATGCTTGTGCAAGTGTTCTATCACAGTTCGGGCCAACGAATAAGAGTATAGAAAATGAACGACACATAAGGAACGTTCCCCACAATTTGCACCAAGTAAACCTCACACAGGTTAGGCACGCCACTACACAAATATCAACAACAACAATGACCCCAGGCCATTACAATTCATCACAAACCAATCCCTGACATATCCCACCTTGTCTCGCCATGCGCAATAATAAAGTAAATGACCGCCTTGTCTCACCGCACGCGCATAATAATATTCCCACCTTGTCTCGCCATATACGCAAACCCATATATATAGCTCGCCTTGACATGCCGAATGTGCGTATATCAATAGTAACAACATCATGGCAGAAACCTCGTGCAAACAAACGAACAAAACCTCCCAACAATATCACGTGCCAAAAACATAACATCACAATAGAATGACATTCACAACCTTTCATCTAAACAGTGTCAATACCACAACCGCGCATAGCCCCGGTTCAACAAACTGAGTACAACAACAATAACAACAACAATAACAACAACAATAATAGCACGAGAATATGACAAGTAAATCAACTCAAGAGCTTTGGATCACTAAGAAGCAGTAGAACGAGCTCACAAATAATAAACACAATAGGGAATACTAGCCTCAATAAGAATGGCTCAACAAGGGAGAAATAATATGTGACAAATTATTCTAAGTAAGGATGAGGCAACTACGACAAAGGATAACTAAACTTCATTTAGGGTTGAGCAATTACGAATAGATGCAACAAATTTAATTAAGGATAAGCAACAGAAAAGATAATCATAACCTCAATTAAGGGTAGACAACTATAGAAGAGATAATAATAATTTCAATTAAGGATTAGCAATTTGGAAAGGATAGCATGACAATCAAAGAGGCAACAACTTCAGTTAAGGCACACAATAGTCAAATAGGCAATAAAGGTTGAATATGAAGCAACTAATTTCAATTAAGAAACGTAGAGTGAAGCTAGTAAATGGGGAACTTAACATAACAAAACAACTTCATATCCTATGAACATAAGAACCTAAGAGCCTTAAAGGTTAACTTTACACAAATATGCCCGAGCACATACTCGTCACCCCGCGTACACGGACTTTACATGACACAATTAGCACCAGAGACTCAATATCTAAGAGGTAGTTTCCCCCACATAAAGTTAGACAAGATACTTACCTCAAACCACGCTCAATCAATCAATTAAACGGCCTTAGCCCTCGATTTCCAACTTCGAATGACTTGAATCTAGAAAAAATAATTTCATACTATAATTATAACTATAGGAAACTAATTTAAATAATGAAATAATGATCTTAACTAAGAATTGAAAAATCGCTCTAAAAAGTCGACCGGGACCGCGTCTCGGAACCCGATAAAATTTACAAAAC
Source organism: Nicotiana otophora (assembly GCA_000715115.1). Classification (NCBI taxonomy): domain Eukaryota; kingdom Viridiplantae; phylum Streptophyta; class Magnoliopsida; order Solanales; family Solanaceae; genus Nicotiana; species Nicotiana otophora. Next base: position 24,955 of record AWOL01S0022763.1, read on the forward strand.
CCGAACACTCATTCCGATACGAATTCAACTATACCAAAATTATCAATTTCCGACCTCAATTCATCCTTAAATCATCATTTTACATTTTGAAAGATTTTACAAATTTTCCCTAAATTTCAACCTTAATTCACTAATTAAATGATGAAAACAACAATGGATTCATAAAATATAACAAGATTCGGGTAAAGAACACTTAACCCCAATGAGTTGCCTTAAAAACCTATGAAAAAGCTCCCAAGACCGAGGTGTAGAACTCAAAATATGTTAAAAATATCAAACTCTCGACATAAATGGGATTCTGTCTAGGCCTTTCGCATTTGCGAACATATATGTCGAATCTGCGGCCTCGCATTTGCGAGAAAAGGTCCGTATTTGTGAACTCAACTGGCCACATCTAAGTCCAAAATCACCATACGAAACTATTGGAACCATAAAAATTTCATTCCGGAGTTGTCTACACAAAAGTCAAATTCCGGTCAACTATTGCCATTAAGCTTATAAAACACGAATCCTTCTTCCACATCAACTCCCGAATCATCCGAAGTCCGAACTCGACTACGCAAACACGTCATAACAAATAATACGGAGTTGCTCGAGCCCTTAAGCCACTAAACGGAGTGCCAATACTCAAAATGACAAGACGGGTCATTACATATATAATTCATAGTTCAATAGAAAATAAAAGTACACATACCATAACTGGATGAACTTAAAAATACAAGCTAAAAAAAGGAACAAACAACACAAACATAACCTAAAAACTAATTAATTTCCACCGGATCTTCAGAAGTTCCTTGTCCTTTCACTTGCACTTTGAAGACAACAAACAATGGTGCAATTTCAACCAACTCAAATTTAACGACCTAACCTCGCTTGATATCATTCTCCACCATAAAATTTTTCCAGCCTTTTTTGAGCCTTCTTCGTTCACCAATAGTCAATCCTACAAACCACTCTTTGCCACCATATTGAAGAAGCACAGTGTTATTTGTTTTAGGAAGATGCTCGTAGATTCGTTTTGGAATATGTTGCAAACAGAAGAAAAAAGCATTAGTAATAACTTTTAACCCTAAACTATAAAACACAAAGACACACTGCCGAAGGCGTAAAAAATATACCGATGCATATATTTATCTGGAGTTAAGGCATCAAAAATAATAGTACGAAACTCATTCAGCCCAAACCCCCCATAAAAAAAGCCACACTTCCGGAGCTTAATGGTTTAATTATTTATAAAAAAAACTCATTTACCAGATAGTCGTGATTGATGTATGAATCTTTCATAAGCACTTCAAATGTTGGATTATGCTTTTCCTCGTTATCATCAGAAGGGGAGAAAGATAAGGATTGTTTTGCAGAGCTGGGAGAGGATTCCAAATTTTCCTCCATAGAATGTCGTGATGGTACCTAGTCTCTAAGACTAGGTAAGCCTAACAACATGCGAAAAATAACCGAAATAGCAAATAAACTCTCAATACTCAACAATTTTAATAAAGAAAACTCCACAACTCAGCATATACATTTTCCGCAAAACCTGGTGATTTAGAGTCACAATCTCTACAACAGTGTCATGATCATTCCTATACAACTGTATCTAATCAAAGAAGGAAGACATAGTAATAGGCAGAGGGTGACTCCGAGGCCTCCAGACGTCGGTATGTGTACTTTGAAGTCTCCATGTAGGAACTCAACTGATGCCTGGATTGGTATGAGGTACTTGGATCTGCATAAAAGATGTGCAGAAGCGTAGCATGAGTACACCACAACGGTACCCAGTAGGTGCCAACCCTATCCTCGGTAGAGTAGTGACAAGGTCAGCTCAAGGCCCTACTAGAATAAATAAGAAATAGTACGAATAACTTAACAGTACAATAATAATAATAACGGAAATGAAACAAGTACCGCCTAGTAGTCTCAAATCACAAAAATAATTCACAATCTTTCCTTATATCACCGCGGGAGCCTTCCATTTTGTTTTGCAAATTATGTTCCCGAAATAACTTTCAGCTTTTTAGCCCATCTTATCACACCGCGTGGCTTCTAGTAGTTTCCTTACTAGCCACATATATCAAGTCCACCTTATCTCACCGCATGCATTTCAACCCCAAAACCTTATACCACCGCATGCGTATCACTATCACAACATATCACAAATCGCACATCAAGTGCCCAGTATAACAATTTTTCAAAGAAACCAACAACAACGATGTTTTCAAAATAAATAACCCATGGCTCAAACACAATGTACACAAGTTTCAATAATAATAACCGGTAGTGAATAACTCAACAAGAATAGTATTTCACAATTTAACAATTTGCCTCAATGTGAATCACGGTCTTTATAACTCAATACTAATTTAACAACAATATATTCCAAGAATAGAAACTTCAAGTAGAGAGTTCAATGGCTAAATAATGAATATGGAATAAAGGAAACAAGAACTTCAACTAAGCATGTAGAGCAATTAGCAAGTAAGAGATAAGACAAGTAGAGCATATGAAAATAGACTAATGATGATGAATACAACATGTTAAGATAACTCAATTAAGGCATGAAAGAAATCTACATAGCTAAAACCGGTAAATTTTCACATCAAGCCCGTGTTCACACTCGTCACCTTGCGTACAAGGCTTCCACACATTACAATTATCACAAAACAACACCAATCCTAAGAGGTAATTCCCCTACACAACGTTAGATAAGACACTTACCTCAAAACACGCTAACTCAATCCATTAGGAGGCCTTTCCCTCAATTATCCAACTCCGAACGACTCGAATCTAGCCAAAACCACTTCATACTATAAATATAAACTATAGGAAACTATTTCGAATAATAAAATTACTATCTTCGCAAAGAAATAAAAAGACAACTCAAAAAGTTAACCCGGGCCCGCATCTCGGAACCCAACCAAAATTATAAAATCCGAACACCCATTTGATAATGAGTCCAACCATACAAGAATTACTCAAATCCGACTTCAAATCACCTTTAAAACACCCAAAATTTAGTCTAGGAAGGTTTTCACAAATTTTCCCCAAATTTCCAACTCAAATCACTAATTAAGTGATAAAATTAACAATAGATTCGTGCAAATTAACCAAAACATGCAGCCCAACAGCAACGCAAAACAGTCCACAAAACAGTCCGCTACAAGTGAATAACTCGAACT
>AWOL01S0022770.1:0-44027 GCA_000715115.1 Nicotiana otophora
GAGCAATATGAAGATAATAGAGGAATTCAAGATTTTGACAATCTTGAAGAAGAACAAGAAGAGCAGAAGAATAAGATGTTGATTCTAGTAAATTAGTAGCTTTGATTTTGCTTGTCCTATGGTTTGTGGAGGATTTGGTGGTACCTAGTACCTACTTTTAAGTTTTTAAATTGAACTTTTTGATTATTTATAATTTTATGTTATGTCTTTGTTAAAGAATTGCGCTTCACTTTAATAGAGCGTGCGCTTCGCTTTTGAAGCGAGGCGAGCCCTTGTCGCTTTTTTGCGCTTCTCGCTCTTAAAAACACTGATCACTCCTTTCAATGACCTCCAATTTGATTGTGCATTTGTTAACCATACCCATCATGACTAGTGCTTAATCTCTCTTGATGCAACACTAAAAAACCAATTTCTTGAGTGCTCTCTGATAATATGACTCCGATTTGCCTAGTTCATACTTCGCGTTTTCTTTCATGTTAAGCAAGTACAAAGATTTCAGCATCTTTTTGAGAAAGAAGTGACAACTTCTATTGAGGATTAGCTTTCCACACAGGCAGATAAAGATGTCTGAATTCTGAAGACACCACATCAGTTATTTTATATGCGTAAATACCTTATTTTTACCAACATGCTGCATACAACCTTCTTGAGGCGTATAAAATAATTGAGGTGCCAGAGCATCTGCTGTGCTCTCTCATATGCCTTGAGATGGGAATCTAGATCTCTGAGGCCATCTGCCACTGCTGATTTAACTCTCCGAAGTTTCTTTTTTGCCTCACCAACTCTCCCTTGTTTCATCAAGCAAATACCCAAATTGCAATGTGTTGTTTTCTAGTGCAATCACTACCCTCTTGTAAGCATCCCCTGCTTCAATGTAGTTATTTTGTTGCATCATTGTCCACCTTAAGATTTGAGATTTCAGCTATTTTTTCTTTAGAATGGTAACATTGTATTCATCAGTACAAAATGTACTGGCAACAGTATTTACAAGCTACAACCCTTACAAGGCTTCCAAAAATTGCAAAATAGATTCAGCATCTACTGCAGAAGAGTCTTTACACCAAAAGTGAAGATTTAAAATACAATTCATGCTAACTACTTGAATGGAGCTGCTAGTATCTTCAATTTGAGATTTCGGATATTTTGGAATCTTTATATCGCTTACACCATGTACCTAACTGAAAGCATTGTGAACTTGCCTATACCTGTTTGAGGCATGTATGCAGGTGTTGAGGTACACCTAGGTACAACTTTAGTGCATTGATAGCTTGATGCAAGGCGCAGATAGGGGCTCGCTTATGCGGTGAACAATGTGGCTCAAGCAAAGGCTGAGATACTCTTAGCTGTGTCTTTCTTCTCTCTTGCTTTCCTAGTCAGTCATTATGTTTTGTCCTAGCTCAAACAAATAAGCCACTGTCTGTCATGCTCCTGGTCATCTTTCTTGTCTTATAAAGTTTGGGGTCTCTATGTCTGTATATGCTAGCAACCTGTACCAATTCTGATAGAGCTAATCGTTACAAGGAAGATCGTACTAACATACAGCTAGGGCAACTTTAATGTTAGTCTCAGAAGAGGGATAGGAGTAAATTATGCAAAATCTTATGGTTGTCCAGTTTTGCCACTGTACTGTCAGGTTACTTTGACAATTTTGAGTATTTCAGATGACTGACATTAAAGCTTATGAAATGTGTTTAATTGTTTGCCATTTTATTAGACTACTCACTATCTCAGTTGGCTCTTTTCATCCTTTCTTTTTTAAAGTTGTCTATAATTAGTTTGATGTATACTTTTGGTTTGATGTTTTGGATGTATTTACCTTTTATCTCAGGAAATACTGTTGGAGAAACCTCGTGTGATCTCCACAAATGTGGGGCATGCATGGGACCTACCGGATAACACTTTTGGTGCTGCATACGCAAAGTTTATGGGATTTAGGAATTTTTCACCTGATGATCGTCCACCAGTGCGATTCATGGAAACTGAAGAGCTGGCATATGTAGCTATGCGTGCTCGCGAGGTGCACGACTTCTGGCACACCCTTTTTGGCCTTCCAACAAACCTGATCGGAGAAACAGCACTAAAGGTGATCGAGTTTGAACAGATGTTACTCCCCATGTGTTTGATGTCTGTGCTAGGGGGTACGGCTAGGTTTAGTGACAAGCAAAGGAGCTTGTTCTACCAGCATTACTTTCCATGGGCTCTAAAAGCTGGAGCTCGTTCCACAGATCTCATGTGTGTGTACTATGAAAAACATTTTCATGAGGATTTGGAAGATGTTCGCCGTAAATGGGGGATAATTCCAGCTCCCTCAAGACCAAATGCAACAATTACTGTACCTCTTTGAAGAGGAATTGAAATTGATGAATTCCCATGCAATTTTATTTTGTTATATACGAACAAATGTAAATATTTGTTTTGGTCTATATTACTTTAAATGTGATTAGTGCATACCCACCTCAAGTGGGGTTGGATGAGAAGGTCAAAAGGCGTTTCTGGGAGGATTTGGATGAGGTTGTGTGTGGTATTCCGCACACCGAGAAGCTTTTCATAAGAGGAAATTACAATGGTCACATTGGGGCGATGTCTGGGGGCTACGATGACGTGCGTGGCGGCTTCGGTTTCGAGTTAGAAACGGAGGTGGTACTTCACTACTGGATTTTGCCAAGACTTTTGATTTGGTGATAGCTATTCTATATGCAGTTGTCTCTGTTGTGTCATTTTAGGTTTCCGTGAACTAAATCGCGGCGAGCACTCATTCATTCTTCAGTTGCCCCTACTCCCTACTTAGATCATTGCTGAGGATAGTTAAGCGTCAAATGTACTGTATGCAAGATATGTTGCTGTTCTTAGGACATCATTGCCTACTTCAATAATGAGCTACTTTCTTTTGTTCTCATTTCCATTTGGTTAAGTTGTTTGTACGCATGAGTTCTTAAGGTGGGATGAAATGCTCTCTTTTTATGACACCATTTTTCACGGACGCCAACTGAATGTTACCATGCTTGCTGTGAAAATCTCTTACAACTCATCAATTTTGAACTTGTATAGATTTTTGTGATGATGAAAGAAAGAAAGAAAAATGGTTGGCAATGAAAGCATAGCTGTTCCACTTGATAGATAGAAGTCGTCATAGTAGCCTAGACATTCTCAGGTAGTCATACTAATGAATATCGAGATGAAATCTCTCTTTTTTCATTACCAGCAAATATAACAGAGGGAAATTGGTGAAAACATCTGGTATAACAGATTTTGGGTGAGATTACAAGGGAGTAGAGTCTACCTCTACTGTTAGACTACAGTTTTCGTGGTTCTTGGAAGCAAAAGCCACTACTTTTTCTAAACCAAACTTTTTAAGGGGCTAAGGAAACCTGGAAATGAGAAGTCCCTTGCTTAATACACCATCAACAGAGGCTGCTGAGACTTTAACTCGTCTCAAATAGTTTATGCTTTCGATTAAAGCGATCAACAGGATAAAGTTCATCACTCATCAAATACTATCGCTGCTTGAGGAATGAAGTATTCCCAAATTTGAGTTGAAACTATCAACTATATATAATCAAGAACATGTGAAATTTAGGCAACAAAAGCTGTTAAATCAAATGATCAATCAACAAAAGTCACATATTACATTAGATAGTAGTAACTTTAGTTTCAAGTGTCAACTGGGACTTTAGACGGAAGTTTATCCAATTAACACTTCACAACAACCTGAAATACTCGCAATTACAATTACAACATAGTCGAAAGACAAAAGGTAAAGAAACAATAAGACAATTATCCAACTGTAGATTGGAGAATTGCTTAGCTGCTGCCATCGCCAAAGAGATATCCCAAAGAAGATCCACCTCCAGGAGCAGCATGGACTTTGGTAGATGGTCGGTCCTGCATCAAGGTAATAGTCCCAGTTAAAACTAGACACGTTTATCTAGAACTCAATGCATTGATATGATTATATAAGACTAAAGTTAACAAGATCTACTCCGCTATAAGATACAAAAATTATTTCATCAACATAGAGGTTAAATCTGGAGATGAATGCTAGGGATCGATTAATTAGCTGAATTGAATAGGGTTTCAACCGAAATATCCTTCGTAAGTTATTTTAGCAAATCCTTCTCAAATATAACAGTTAGTGGTGGACAACTACCCGACATTGATTGCAATGGCTACCAGTGACAGATGCGAACAGCACAGCACACTAATATCCGAATCAGTAAGTCAAGCAAAAGTCATCTCTTAAAGCGCAAGGCAGAGATGGTAGAAGTATGAAAACCACAAGATCACCCTCGTGGTCGGAAACCATGTCATGTTCCAAGACATCCCTAGATGTTTTTTATAACTAAATCACTGTATTGTATCATGTAACTTTCGCATCAGAGACTTTACTCTGGTTTTCAGCAACCAATAAATGTTACATAACCTAAAAATTTGAAGGATCATTTATGTTGGGCAGCAAATGGATGGTAGGAAAAATTGAATGGATCTAATAAATCGATGTATCACTTCTGAATCACGAGACAATAAACTAAATCCAGTCCAATCCATTGTTTGTGATAATCAGTGAAAGCTAATCTATTTGCAAATTTACTTCAGGCTCTTCTTTTTACTTCAATATTTTTGATGTAGTAGTATTATATATGGCATCAAGAAGATGCATGATAACACTGATCTGATCGATCAAGATATTTTTCCAGCAAAGCATGAAAATGAACCAGATAAGCATTTCAAAAGACATCATCCTAATTGACATGAAGGCAATACCGTGATAAAGTTGCCTGTGTTTTGACCATCTCTCCTGAAATGGTTAAATGAGTGGGTGCTCTGAATACCAGCAGGAATCTGCTTAGCAGCATCAACTGGAGCAGAAACAGCAGGCTTTGAAGCTGGCTCTTTATTTATTGCCTGTCCTTCTCTTTGAACAGCTTGGGCACTTTCCGTGGTTGATTTTGGCGCTTCACCGCTCCCAAATAAGTATCCCAGTGAACTTTGCCCTCCTCCATAGCTGACTCCACGACCCATATCTCCAATTCTCTCTTGTTAAAGAGTTCCAGCAACAACCTGATTCAAGAAACAAGAGCAAAACTTTCAAATAAGTCAGTGAAGATGAAATGCACGAAGCTACAACAGAAAGCAAGAAGCAGGGCAGATAGTCAAACAACAGAAATGAGAAAAGCCATTACACTTTAAGCATTTGGAGACTGTCACACTTACTAGTCTGTTGATAATTCAGAAAAGAACCAAGAAAAATTAATAGAACTTGAAAAGTTTTGAAGTCTGCAATCTTCTTCTTCTTTTTTTTTTTTCCAACTAGGGAAACGTGGAAAGTGACATCTACATTTCAACCACATATCAGAAGAAGAATACAGCTATTTGCCAACACAGGGCATCCTAAGCATGCAGTGAGAATGAAAAGAAACAACAAGAAACACAGATATCATCTTAGCCACAACTAGAAGAGTAATATTCGCAAGTCACTTGCCAATCATCTTTCCATCCTCTGAACTAAACCAAAATCATCATTATCTTTAAGGTCTAGAACAAATAAAAGAGCTCTCTTGCCTCTAAGACAATTTCAGACTTGTACATTCCACCATAATATGGAGGAAAGGACCTTTCCACTCTCCCTTCTTTATCGCGTTCCTTTTTAGTTGATTGAGTTCTCCCTAGGCACCACATTTTCTCTTTTTCCTTTATGATCTCGGTCGCCTGGTTGTTCTGACCTCGGGGATGTGGTTGATGATCGGTAAAAGTGGCTGGAAACTGTTGTCTTCTCTTTCTTCCGCTTTTACCTCCAATGGCTAGAGGTGAATGGAGAAACTTGTCGATTCTCCAAGGCTCCATATTTTCTTACCACATTCCCAATTAAAAACGAATGAGGAGCCCCTAATGCCGACCAAACTAGTCATTACTCCTCAAATCTTTGCCCCGCTAATTCATCAACACCAGCCTAAGTTCTCTTCCATCAACAACGACAACAAATCCAGTGTAATAACACATGTGGGGTCCGGAGAAAGTTAATCTTCCACTCAAACAGAGACACCCTGACCTGAAGTCCTAAGATCCCAAATTTCTAGTCAAAACCTATAGCATACCCATTACTCACACTCTCCCTTTCTGAATCAGTAATCTTTTACTTGAACAAAAAATCTGAATCAAGCCTTAATCATCTAAGAATTAACACCCAATATTGCTACTTTAACAAACAGCTGGTTCTCAAAGGATTAAACATAACTGAATTGCTTTTTGAAGTGAAACCCAAAATCTCATAATAATGACAAACAACCAAACAACAAATTAACAAGAACGTAAACCCAAACTCAACTTCATCCCAAAAATCAAACTTTCAGCAAAAAGATCACAACTTTGAAGAAAAATTATATACACACACAGATACACACAAATAGAGACAAAATCATATGCATATACATAAATCTGAATGATTTTAAGCAGAACATAGAGATCCCGGATTTAGAAATTCAGGGTTACCTTTGATTCTTTCAGATCAGATCAGTGTTTTTGGGACTGTAGAAGAGAGACCCTTTAATGAAAGTAGACAAGTAGTGGAGTGAATGTACTTTTGCCTTTTTGTTTTTTTGTTTTTTTGTTTTTTGGTATAACCAATTGATATTTATGGCCAAATAGGTGCACGGCTCTTAAAATTGGCTCCAGTTTCAATTTTGACACCTTAACTTAGATCTTTTCTTATTGAACACTTTAACTGTACTTTGGACTATACCATTTAAACACAATGCATGACCGGGCTGTAAAAACTTAAGCGCGTGTTTTTAAACGCTTCCCATGTGAAATAACATACCAGTAATAGTCTGACACGTATTTATTTATCCAGGCCGGATAAAAAACCTCGTTTTTACCTTACCCACATACCTCGCCTCACTTAATCGATATTCCACCCAAAATTCCCTTTCTTTAGCCTAATAAACCCTAATAAACTACATTGAGACCGATTCCCGGTGGAATCTTCATCGATTTTGAGTTAGATTCAACTGTACGTCAACTATTTGGCCATTATATTACTAATACGGGAAATAGTTTGCTTCTTTTGACCGTGGTGGTGAGTGGAGTTGGTCGTAACTGGAGTTGGTCGTGACTGGAGTTGGTCGTGACTGAAGTTTCGAGGGTCTAAACATGTCTGCAGACGAATATATTCTTGTCGATTTTCACCATGGTGGACATATTGTCAAGGATCCTGTCCCGATATATGTAGGAGAGAGGGGTGAAGATGGTCACATGATAGACAATGACCATTTTTCTCTTTTTGAGCTTCTGTCCTACACAAAGGATATGGGTTATGCTGAGGTAGAGGGTTTTTATTTAATTAATCCTAAATCTAATGACTTTGTCTTGATTGAAAATGATGAACAACTGTATAATATAGTTTGTCACCTTAATCATCTTGATCATTTAGAATTGTATATTAAGCATGTAGTTAATGAGCCTGTGTTGCTTGATGAGACTGTCTCATGAGGCCTTTTATGTGGGCCAGAAGTTGTTGAACCAAGTGAAAATACATTAAATGAAGAGGCTAGGGCAACATCTACTGTTCCAGAGGATATAAATGTCCAAGAAAGTGCTGCAGATAACACATCTGTGCCTGAGAAAAATCTAGCTGATGTTGGGGTTGCAGGTGAGAATTTACAAGGGACTGAAGAAACAACAAACATAAATGCTAGTTTGGCATCAGATCTGTCAAGTAGTGAGTCTGAACTAGATAACATTCCTGATGAAGATGATAGTGATGTGAATGAAGAGCTCACTTCATTAAGGCATGAAAGAAGAAAGAAGAAAAACAGAAGAAACAAAGAAAGAAACCTACTCTAACTGAAGAGATTATTCTAGGAGAAGCTGGAATAGATAAAGGCTTTGAGGATATTGGCAGACCATCTAAGGAAGACAAGTTTACTGGAAAATTAGGAGGGGATGAAGACTATTATACCAGTTCTGATATTGGAAGTGATGATAGCACATATGAGTTAGATGTTTTAGCTGAAAAGGGTATTGACTTACCTCCTAGAAGGAGAAGTAAAAAGGTAAGGTTTGACCCTGATTGTTACCTTGCTATTTTTGAGCTTGGTATGGTATTTGAAAATGCTGTAGAGTTTAGAAAAGTAGTAGCCTCATATGCTGTGGAGAACAAAGTGCAACTAACAATTAGGCCTAATGAAAAGGATAAGGTTAGAGTTAAGTGTAAATGAGCCAAGCGTAACTAGGAATTGTATGCAAGCAATTATGGAGATTCATGTGACTTTACTGTGAAGAAGTACCATCCAGCTCATAAGTGCAACACCAAAAATAAGAAAAAATTATGTACTTCTAAGTACATTGCCAATAAGTATAAAGATAGGATTATTTCCCAGCCAAATATTAAGTTGTGAGAGATTCGGGATTTAGTGAGGGATAAGTTAGGTTTGTATGTTGGAAGGACTGTTTGTTACAGGACTAAATGTAGGGTGATAAGTCAATTCATGGGTGACTGAAGGATGGAATTTAACAGACTTGCTAATTATGCTGATATTATTAAGCAAACAAATCCTGGGAGTTCATGTTGGATCAGAACAGATAGTGAGACTATTCCTGGCAAGAATCTGTTTGTCTATTTCTATCTATGTTTAGATGCTTTGAAAGGAGGATGGTTAGAAGGATGCAGAAGGATTATAGGATTTGATGGTTGTTTTCTAAAGGGAATCTGCAAGGGTGAGTTACTTGTTGCGGTTGGTAGAAATGGGAACAATCAAATGTTCCCTATTGCATGGACTGTAGTTGATCAAGAGACAAAACACTCCTGGAGCTGGTTCATCACATATTTGATTGCAGATTTACAGTTGGGAGATGGTGTTGGTTTAACTGTTATGTCAGATATGCAAAAGGTAAAGTTACAATCAACTTTTAATTTTCTTTTTCCTGCTTTATATATACTGTCCACTAACAGTTATTACTATTTTTTGTAGGGACTAGTACCAACTATAAGGGAATTACTACCAATGGCAGAATACAGAATGTGTGCAAGATACATTTGGTCTAACTGGTCCAAGAACTGGAGAGGTGAAGAAAGGAGGAAGCAATTATGGAGATGTGCCAAAGCATCTTATGAAGTAAAATTCAAGGAAGAACTGGAAGCAATGAATAAGCTTGGTTATAAGATATGTGAAGACTTGTTGAAGTATGATAAATAGTATTGGTGTAGGGCATACTTTAGAGAAGATTCAAAGTGTGATGTCATTGAGAATAACATGTGTGAAACATTCAATTCTTGGATAGTAGGTCCTAGGCACAAGTCTGTTATAACTTTGTTGGAAGAAATTAGACATAAAATCATGAATAAGACCATTGAAATGAGGAAGTTTGCTGAGACTTGGGTTACTGACATTGCACCAATGGCTAGGATAATACTGAAAGAGAACAAAGCCCTTTCTAGGAGGTGTAAGGTTATGTGGAATGCAGAACATGGGTTTGAAGTTGATGAAGGTGTGCACAAATTCATAGTTGATTTTAGGACCATGACATATACTTGTAGATCATGGATGTTGAAGGGTATTCCATGTCAACATGCAGTATGTGCATTCTATGATAGAGAAATGGACCCATATGATTATGTTGCCCACTGGTATATGAAGGAAACTTTCCTTAAAGCTTAACATCATTTCATTCAACCAATTCCCAACATGAAGATGTGGTCGGATTCAACAAATCCATCTATAGAGCCTCCAGAACCTAAACCTATGTCAGGTAGACCAAAGAAATGTAGGAGAAAAGCCAAGGATGAACCAAGAAAAAAGCATGATAAATTATCAAATAAAGGGGTAAAGATGACTTGTTCAAACTGCCAACAAACAGGACACAACAAATCTGGATGCAGGAAAGGGGTAAGTTCTGATATTTGTAATTCTATCTTTTACGTTCTTTTTTTGCAATTTTAATATTCTTTTCTTTTACTTCTGTCAGCATGTTCCAAGAAGTGCTACTCAATAAAGTCAAAATATGCCACCACCTCCACCAAGATCATCTCAAGAAATACCATCTCAACAAAGCAATCCATCCTCTATATGTGAGGATACAAGTATTGTCAAAAGACAAAGCAACAACCAATCAACTGGGCTTGGTAGAGAAAGAGGAAGAGGAAGAGGCCATGGACTAGGTAGTGGAAAAGGAAGAGGAACTACACTAGGAGGAGGCTCGGCTAATGCAGCAACCATTGGATATAAAAGGCCAAGGCATACTAGTTTTGGGATTTTCACTGACACTATGACTGGAACTAATATCCTGAATGTAAGGGTGTATAGTTTATTATAATGCAGTTTTGTTGGCTGAAATTGTTCTATTTTTTACTAATTCATTATATTTTATAGCCTGGTATATCATCTGAGAGAGTCATATCAGCTGGGACATTCAAGGATACATCTGCAACTAACATAGACATTGGATTTAAGCCCCCTGGATTGAAGTTTAAAGGAAGAAATGCAGTGACAAGGTCACAACTTCAGCAAATAAGTGCAGCAAGGAAAAAAGGTTCTTCAAGTCAAACAAGTTCAGCTGCATCTACACTGTGAAGTAGACCAGTTTTTATTTATGTTATCTAAGATGTCACTACCAATTTTTTGTTTGGGCAGTTATGCTCTATTAGAGTTTACTAGTTTGGGTAGTTATATGTTTGGAAAATTTTTTATAATTTGTAGACCAAAACAATGCTCTATTTTTGAGCTTGGATGTAATGCTAGTCCATCACATTATGCAATGGAATATTTAGGCAGTTATGTTTTCAATTCATGAATATGAATTTGCATTTCATTCATAACACATTATGGAAGTGCAACTGAACTTAAATTTGCATTAAAATTGGTCATTTCCATTTCATTCATAACAAGATAGTGTACATTAACAAAAGGCCAAATTCCTAGTACCTACTTCCAACATACTATATTTTTCTTGAACTAATAGCAGCAACTACAACACTATTAACACCAGCATATCATAAAAATACTACATTGTTCTTCAAAGTTCAAACCACCAGCATCACCAAAGCCAAATCCATAGAAACACCACCACCACCACAATAAATAACCACTTCAATCGCGCAACTATTTTCTCAGTTCTTTCGAATCTCTTCAACAGACCCCGTATAACCCTCTTAGCTTGGTCAGGCATTTCATCATCATGCCATATGAAATATTTGCAGCCACCTCGACCCTACAAAATTCAAAAAGAAATGTGGCCAAAAAAAATTTAAAACAGATTTCTTTATTAAGAAATTCAAGGGTCTAATAAAAACAATACGACCGAATTACCAATTTACAACCATAAAATCGGCGACCTGGGTTTGCAGATGACCATGATATAGTCAGTGGCGCATTAAATCCACAGTGACAAATTTTCATTCCATTGCGAGAAGTTGTTGATTTTTGTGACATGGAACTGATAAACGAGAAAGATGAGGAAGAAATCAGATCAAGATTCAAGCTTGGGCACCTAAGCTTCAGTAGAAGGGGAAAATGACGAATTTGCAAGGAAGAAGACGAAAGAGGAATTAGGGCATTCTTGAGAGAAAAAATGGGAAAATCGGGTGTTTTAAAGTGGGTCTAACAGGTGGATTTTATTTTTACCGTTGGAATATCCACATAAGCAAATATTAATAACATTCACACGCTTATCATGTGTGAATATAATGCTCCTTTGGCCGGATATGCGTTGTGTTTAAATGGTATACACCAAAATAGAATTAAAGTGTTCAATAGGAAAAACACTAAATTAATGTGTCAAAATGGAAACTGGAGCCAAGTTTAAGGGGTCGTCTATATATTTGTCCTTATATTTACTAGTGCAATTAATTCAAATTCGAGCAACATAGGTATGTTAAAAAGAAGGCCAAATACCTAGGTTGTCCTTTAAAGTTGGCTCCATTTTTCATTTTGACACATCAACTAAGCTTAATACATATTGAACACTTCAACTTCAATAAAAGTGTACCGATTAAATACAAATTTAATAATTCTACATTGTGTTTGGAACGTGAATATCACTTGCTATTTACTTGGCAAACAACACTAATGAGAAAATGACATGTCAGCAAGACAAAAAAAATCAAATTTGAAGAGAGAGAAAAAGAAACAACCCCTTCGCTGCACCCCCTTACCTATCATCGTCCCCAACTCCTCACCGGCCTAATTCCCTAGCTACTGCAGTTCCTCGCCGAACCCCTTCCTCGTCTTCTCCAAATAACAAGTAGAGTCACACACAATCACTAATCTGAGCAAACAACAACCAATTGAAATAAACATATTCGTAAATTCGAACATAAATCAACGATTAAATTCAAAAAATATGTATGAATTCAAAGAAGCCAAGTCGTCTTTCTCGCAATGAAGGCTCCGAAAAATTTGAACCAAAACCTTATTCGAACCAGCTTAAAATACACTCAAACATTAGATTCAGATTTTCAAAAATATTTCCAACAAGAATTTATAACACCCAATTGATTTTCTACTCAAAGTTTTCAGATCCTTTTTTTAATTCAAGCTCGAGGTCAAATTTTCTCCTCAAATTAATTCTCATGCAGCAAACGATTTCAGCCAACAAATTCTAACTCAAATGAAATTAGAACTCCAAATTTATTCCCTAAATCTCAAAAACGAGATAGACAGTAATAGTTTATGGTTGACCCCACAAAGTTAGAGTTCAAAACTATGATTAAACTTAGATTGGAATATTACTACAGTGGAGTAAGATTCTCAACAATGGAGAGACTTCTGAGTTTAGATGGTTTGGCACTGATGGACCGGTAGGGATAAAATTTAGTGTCAAAGGTCGTGGCTATGGTGGAGTCGTGCTAGAGATGATGATGACAAAAAAATAAGATTAAGGAGAGAAGAGAAAGAATTAAAATTAAGGAGTATTTCGTTTGCTTTTTCTTTTCACGCTCTCAAAAGAGCGTGTAAATACAGATACTATGTCATGTCAACATATGCGTTCAATAGGTACATTTTTATTGAAGTTAACGTGTTCAATGGGTATTGAGCTTAGTTAAAGTATCAAAATGGAAACTGGGGCCAACTTTAAGGGGTCACTTAGGAATTCCTCCATTGTTATGATTCAAACCCGATACTACTATCAAGAATTGAATAATCTCATACAGTTAAACCTCTCTATAACAGCATCCCTATATAACAACACTTCACTATAAAAGCCAAGTTTTTTTCGGAACCAATTTTCATGTTATGTTATAATATATGTTCTCTATAACAACATTTCTCTGTAACATCCAAAAATATTCGAAACAAACGAGACTGTTATAGAAAGGTTTGACTATATATCTTATCATATCCCTAGAGTTTGATTGCTTACTACTCTCATAAAATTAAATTTTGATCTTATTTTAAAATACTTTTTTCTCATATTTTTTGTCCAGTGCATATTTAGAAATTAATAAAGTGAAGATATATATTTTTAAAATATAATTAAAATATATATATATATATATTTAAAATATAATAATAATTATTTTGATTTTTTGAATAATATTTGGGTTGAGTAAAAATGAAAAAAAGAAGTGATTTAGAATGACATGATTGATTTTTTGGAAAATGAGGGTGAAATGGGATTTTTAGATGATGGAGATGCTTCTCCTTTAAAAAAGTAAATAAAAGTGAGGCAAAAACAAATAGTATAAGAAAAGAAAGAAAAGGAATGAGCATCTTTGCTTTACTATATTATATATATATATATATATTTTTTTTTTTTTTTTTTAAATCAAGACAAAATAGCTGGACTCAAAATTGGTTGTAGGAATGTGTTCTTAACGTGGAAAAAGAAGAGCACCGACTTTAGTGAGATAAATGAGATTCTTTAATTACATAATGATTAAACCGAAAAATAACATAGAAAAAGAAAAGGAACTACATGAATTAGAGAAAATTTTTAAAATGTTGGTTATATATATATATTACTAATACTAGCAACTTATTGTTTTCCGTAAGGAAAACAAACCAATAGTTTACTAACGACTTTACTTTTGTTTTTTCACTTTTTTTTTTGGTCGAATCAAAATATATTGTTGTCTTGGATTAGAAATTTGAAACGTTTCTGTAAGATTTGAATTTGTAAGAAAATAATTTTCAAAATGCATGTTGATATGATAATAAAACCTACTTGTTATTGATTTAAAAAAAAATGTTATCTCATTCAAATGTTAATAAAAAGTTAGGAATTTCTTCAAAAACTTAAATACGAGAAATTAAATTAGACTATGGGAAGCAAAAGAGGAACAACATAAGTAAGGGGAAACAATCATTTATAAGCCATTAAAGTAAATGAAAAAAAGAGAGGATCTAGCTAATATACTAGACAAATGTCGATTTTTTTGTTATCTTAGTATCAAATAATAATAAATAAAAAAGCAAAGTAATGATAAAGATTAAAGAAGAATAAGTATCTAAATAACGTAAACAAATAATTCATTTACTGGTATTTAGACAGCGAGGATACTTTTAAAAAACAGCAAAAGCTTCGATTAATAACAGGAATGAAGTTGTAAACAAAAGCGAATTAGGGAATTTTCTATATTTGAATTGATAAATAAAGAAGGGAAATAGATAATATCAACATAACTAAGTGGATTTAGTTGACCAATAGTCAGATTTGGAAAATAGTATAATACCTAAGTAGGGAAGGAAAAAATAATTCACACCACTAAAATGGAATATTCCAAAAAGATCGATGCTAATTTTCTATCTAAGTTTTTTTTTTTTATTGCAATTATTTTCCTTCTTCTAGCACTTTCATATCAGGCAAACAGAATAAATTTGTATACAGGTGAAATCGAACTCGCGGGACGCCTCGGTTTTGGATGAAGTAAACGGAGCAAGAGACGTGATTGCAAGGAACCGCAATCGAGACAAGAAGCACCCGAGTCGGGGTCCGGGCAAAACGCCTGCCCTCGGAAGCATCGGGGCCACGACCCCAGGTTCGATTCGAATCCTAGAAACCTCAGAGAGCATTACCAGATAATCGAGCACGACCAACAAAGGGCCGTGATATCTATAACCTGCCGGATGTCACAGCGTGAATCTCGGCACGTATCGGCGAAAAATCGGTGATTAGTAAAACGAAATATTTTTATCTTTTTATGGAATTGTACTTAGGGTAAAACTCCCCTACTATATAAAATGAGGGGTCTGATTATTCATTAGGAACATTGTAACATGCATATCAAGGCAATATACTCTTATTTTCTCTGTTATTCAAAGTTCTTACTTTTGTTCATCCGTTCATCACTAACGTGAGCCTGGGATCGAAGGGAGGCATTCCATTAAAGCTGTTACTGAGTCCGGGATCACTTTCCTTAATTGGTTTGGCAATTTATTATGTCCTTTATCTGTTTAATCTAACGCGATTCATCATTTGTATTGAATTAATCCGCGTATCCTAAAAACTACTTATAAATTTAATTGTTATCCATTTTTGAGGGTAAACAGTTTGGCGCCCACAGTGGGGCTAAGGATAATAGTGACAATTTGATACAAATTTCCATAGCACACTCTATTTTACACTTGTTCTTTGAGTTTTTAATTTCATGTCAAAATTAAAGATGTCGAACTCTCAATCTGCCCATTTGAACGTGGATGTTGAGTCAGACCACCATGGCGAGAACACCAATGTGGTACCCAGCAATGAGGTGCCCCCTGTTGACCCCAAAGGAGTCTCAGTCGCTCATCCGACCGACTCACACGTGGCTATCAAAGCAAACTTGCCTACTGGCCCCGAAAACAACATTCGTGGGGGAGTCCGGTCGATATCCTGGAGTACACACAACGGCGAAGGTGATGGGATCAATTTGCACGTGATCTTCGAAATGTTACAGGCTCAACAGGCAGCGATAGCCCAGTTACAGAACCAAAGCTGCGCCCCCAGCAGGTTGAGCCCGAATCATTCCGGGAAAATGCTCGCATAAATGAACCGGCCACAGAAAGGCCGGGTGAAGCAGAACTCGAGACCAACCCCAAGATAATAAAGATGCTTGAGGAGCTGATGAAATGGGTGGAGTCGGGAGAAAAGAAAATCGAAGCCAACGACAAAAAAATGGAGACCTATAACTCTAGGGTCGATCAAATCCCAGGAGCACTACTGATACTGAAGGGCCTGGATTCCAAGAAATTTGTCCAAAAGCTTTTCCCTCCGAGCGCAGCTCTGAAGTCCATCCCAAAGAAGTTCTGTATGCCCGAAATTTCAAAGTATAATGGGACAAATGATCTAAACGAACATGTGAACTCCTACACATGCGCCATCAAGGGGAACAACTTAGAAGATGATGAAATCGAGTCCGTTCTGCTGAAAAAGTTCGGAGAGACCTTGTCAAAAGGAGCTATGATATGGTATCACAACTTACCCCCTAATTCTATTGACTCGTTTGCTATGCTTGCATATGCCTTTGTAAAAGTGCACACCAGGGCCATAAAGACCAGGGAGTCAAACTTTTTCAACGTAAAGCAAAGAGATAACGAGATGCTCAGGGAATTCGTATCGAGGTTTCAGATGGAACGAATAGATTTGCCTCCAGCTGTAGACGATTGGGCCGTTCAGGCCTTCACCGAAGGACTCAATCCCCAAAGCTCATTGGCTTCACAACCATTGAAGCAAAATTTGATAGAATACTCGTCAGTTACTTGGGCCGACGTCGATAACATGTGTAATTACCCGGTCTGTCGTTTCGAGAGTTATAGTCCCGATCCCCTATTAACTGCTTCTCCCATACCTTTTTATGCTATTATGACTTGTCGGGAGAGTTCGTGTTGGTTTTAGAGTATTTTGGGACACTTAGTCCCTAAATAGAGGTTTAAGCCTTAGGATTTGGACCACAGTAGGAACTGTGTGAAGTCGACTCTGGAATGGAGTTCTGTCGGTTCCGTTAGGTAATTTCGGACTTAGGGGCGTGTCAAATAGTGTTTTGGAGTTTTGTAGCTCATTCGAGCTTGAAATGGCAAAAGTCGAAGTTTTGGAGATTTTGACCGATAGTGAAATTTTTGATATCGGGGTTGGATTCCAATTCCGAAAGTTGGAGTAGGTCCGTAAGGTTGATTATGACTTGTGTGCAAAATTTGGGGTCAATCGGACGTGGTTTGATAGGTTTCGGCATCGGTAGTCGAATTTGGAAGTTTCAAGTTCTTTAAGTTTGAATCAGAGGATGATTCGTGATTTTATCATTGTTTGATGTGGTTTGAGGGCTCGACTAAGTTCGTATGGTATTTTAAAACTTGTTGGTATATTTGGCTGAGGTCCCGGGGGCATCGGGTTAATTTCGGATGGTTAACAAACCTTTTGAACTTAAGAAAAGATAGCAGATTTTTGGTGTTTTTGTTGTAGACAATTCTTCATCACGTTTGCGAGAGAGGTCTCACGATCGCGTAGGGCATCTGGGAGGCCAGCTCAAGTTTGTTCTTCGCATTCGCACAAAGGAGCCCACGTTCGCGAAGGTATGGTCAGTGGAAGCATCGCGAACACGAAGAGTGGAACGCGTTCGTGTAGAGGAAGTGAGGCAGCTGGGGACCCCAGTCATTTGGTCTTCGCGTTCGCGTAGTGGGTATCGCGTTCGCGAAGGACCAACAAGTGAAAGGTACGCGTTCACGAGAGGTCCCTCGCGTTCGCGAAGAAGGAAATTTGGTCGGTGGAATTTTTGTTATACGCGAACGCGAGAGAGTGGCCGCGTTCGTGAAGAAGGGAACACCTGGGGAGATTTAAAAGTTCAAAATCGAGGGTTTATGTCATTTTTCACCATTTGGACTTGAGAGCTCGGAATTAAGCAATATTTGGAGGAATTTTCACGTGGGTGTTTGGGGTAAGTGATTCTTACCTAGTTTTGGTTAATTCCTATGATTATGTATTTAATTGCATTATTAAATTAGTGATTTGGGGTGGAAAATTGAAAAAACAATTGAGAAAGGTTCTTAGGCCGAGTTTTTGGACTTTGATCGAGATTTTGGCATCGGATTCTGATAATTTTGGCAAGAGTGAACTCATGAGTGAATGGGTATTCATATTTGGTAACTTTTACCCAATTCCGAGATGTGGGCGTGGGGAGACTTTTTGGGGCGATTTTCTAATTTCTTGCTTTAGCTTTGATTTCATTAATAAGATTAATTTTTTATAGTTATATTTATAGTATGTAATTGATTTTGGCTAGATTTGGGCAATTCAGAGCCGAATATTCATAGAAAAGGCATTGTTACCGATTGATTGAGTGGGATTTGAGGTAAGTGGCTTGCCTAACCTTATGTGGGGGATATCCCCTTAGGATTTGGTGTTGTTATGATATGTGAGCGCCGTGTACGCGAGGTGACGAGTGCGTACACGGCCTATTTGTGGAAAACCTGATTTTTACCGAGTGATAGCTTGTTTTCATCTTATCTGAGTATACTAGCATGTGTAGTTATCCTGTTAGCCTAGAATAGCATGTCTACGTGTCCTAATTGCCTATTTAAACTCTTTGCAGCATGTTTAGTAAATCCCGCTTCTTGCTTGACTTGTACTTAGTCTAAATTATAGGTTTCTTGCTGTAACTGTTAAATTCATTTGTTTGAGCTTCATATTTACTTTGGGACTACGGGACAGTATCCCGGGAGATTCCCCCTGCATATTTACTTTTAAAACTATGAGGCGGTTCCTCGGGAGATCTACCTACACATTTACTTTTGAGACTACAAGGCTGTTCCTCGGGACTTCTCCCTACGTATTTACCTTTGAGACTATGAGGCGGTACCTCGGGAGATCTCCTTACACTTTTATTTTGGCACTACAAGATGGTATCTCGGGAGATCCCCTATTGTTTATCCCTGTGTTCTGCATTCCTACTTTGCTATGTCCTCCTTGTTTAAATTCCAGCCTCTTATTATATTGTTATACTCTCCTGCTTATTTATTATATACCAGTAGGGTCTTGACCTGACCTCGTCATTACTCGGCCGAGGTTAGGCTTGGCACTTACTGGGTACCGCTGTGGTGTACTCACGCCCTTTCCTGCACATATTTTTCGGGTGCAGATCTAGGTTCCTTTTACCAGCCTCGCCCTTAGTTGCAGTCACTGCTGGTTTTGGAGAACTTCAAGGTACATCTGCCCGCACCTGCAGATCCTCGAAGTCCCTCTCTATCCCCCTATGTTGATTCTTCTCTTATTTCTATAGACACTGATGTATAGAACAGTTAGAACTTCGTAGAAGCTTGTGACTTACAGTGTTCTGGGTCTTGGGGGTGCCATGTATATTTCGAGAGTTGATTATTGTATATGCCGAGCGATATCTCAATTGCTTATAAAAATATATGTTACTGTTAGTTGTTAAATTTTCATGTTTTTCATTTTATTTTCGCAAGTGTTAGGCTTACCTAATCGTAGAGACTAGGTGCTATCACGCTGATTCACGGAGGGAGAATTTGGGTCGTGACAAGTTGGTACCAGAGCTCAAGGTTCATAGGTGTCATGAGTCACAAGAAGGTTTATTAGAGTCTCGCAGATTGGTACGGAGCCGTTTGTACTTATCTTCGGGAGGCTATGGAACTGTTAGGATAGATTATGCTTCTTTGATTCCTTGTTGTGCAAAATTTGTTGGCATCAAAAATTCTAAACTTCTGTAATCTATTCTTTCTCACAGATGGTGAGGACCAGTACCGGATGATCTGATGACCAGTCACCCGCGCCCCCTACTAGAGCCGCCAGAGGCCGGGTCTGGGGTAGAGGACGACCACGCGGTGCAGCCAGAGTACCCGCGCGAGTTACGACAGAGGAGCCCCCAGCAGCTCCAGTTGGAGGGAAGGCACCGAAGGTTCCTATTGCTGCACCAGCCCTCCAGAAGACTGTAGACCAGTTCATGGGCATGTTCAGTACCTTAGCTCAAGCTGGATTGATTCTACTAGATCCCGCCACATATCAGGCCGGGGGAGGGGCACAGGATCCCGCAGCCCGTACTCCTGAGCAGAGGGTCCAGGTTGATCAGGCCCCAGAGTTCATTCCTATGCAGCCGGTAGCTCCGGTTCAGCACGAGACTAGGACAACCGCTTCTGAGGCAGAGCAACTCAGACTTGAGAGGTACAAGAAGTACCACCCACCTACCTTCAGCGGATTGGCTACAGATGATGATCACGGTTTTCTGGAGGAGTGTCATCGTATTCTCCGTACAATGGGCGTAGCAGAGACGAGTGAGGTTTCTTTTACCACTTTCCAACTTAGAGGAGCAACCTATCAGTAATGGCATGCTTATGAGTTGAGTAGTCCGGATAAGGAAGCTTCACTTACATGGACTCAGTTCTCGGACATATTTTTGAGAGAATATGTCCCTCAGAGCCACAAGGACTCATGGCGTGCGTAGTTTGAGCACTTGCGCCAGGGTGCTATGACTGTGTCAGAGTATGCAGTCCGCTTCAGTGTTTTGGCCCGACATGCACCGGCCTTGGTTGCCACAGTTTGAGAGAGGGTTCGACGGATTATTGAGGGACTCCACCCCAGTATCCGGATTAGTATGGCCAGGGAGTTGGGGATGGATATCCCTTATCATCAGGTTGTGAGTATTACCAAGAGATTGGAGGGCATGCTTACTCGGGACTGAGAAGAGAGAGAGACCAAGAGGTCTCGAGAGACTGGTTCTTATTTTGGATCTCGTGCCCCAGTAGCTCTCCATGGTAAGGGTTATGTAAGTCACCCCATTCATTCAGCTCTTCCAGTCGCCAGTGGTGTTCCAGCCCTTTCTAGGCCCCAGAAGCCTTATTATGCACCGCCGGTATCTATTGTGCCTCCTGCTCGGGGTTCTTTTAGTGGCCAGTCCAGAAGACCTGGCCCGAGTCAGTCGCAGCAGCCATGCCCTCCGAGGGGTTATTTTGAGTGTGGCGACACCCGCCATATGGTGAGAGATTGCCCCAGACTTAGGAGGGTTGCACCTCCACAGACTTCTCAGCCACCACGTGCTCCAGCGGGTCCTCAGGCCATGATTCCATCACCAGCTACTGCCCCACCTACTCATCCAGCTTGAGGTGGAGGTCGGGGAGGTCGAGGTCTCCCTAGAGGGGGAGGCCAGGCCAGTTATTATGCTCTTCCGGCTCATACAGAGGCAGTTGATTCCGACTCTGTCGTTACAGGTATTGTTCTAGTCTGTCATACAGATGCGTCGGTATTATTTTACCCAGGCTCTATGTATTCATATGTGTCCTCTTATTTTGCCCACATTTGGGCGTATCTAGGGATTCTTTGAGTTCCACTGTTTATGTGTCTATTCCTGTGAAAGATTCTCTTATTGTGGACCACGTGTATCGGTCATGTTTGATTGCTCTTAGTGGTTTTGAGACCAAAGCCGATTTATTATTGCTCAGTATGATAGATTTTGATGTTATTTTGGGCATGGATTAGTTTTTGCCCCATCATGTTATTCTTGATTATCACGCTAAGACCGTGACGCTGGCTATGCTAGGTTTACCGCGATTAGAGTGGAGAGGTACTTTAGAGTATACTTCCAGCAGAGCTATTTCATTTCTTAAAGCTCAACGAATGGTTGAGAAGGGGTGTGACGCGTATCTAGCTTATGTGAGTGATGTTAGTATTAATACCCTTATAGTTGAGTCAGTTCCAGTAGTGAGAGACTTTCCAGATGTGTTTCCAGCTGATCTTCCGGGCATGCCGCCCGACAGAGATATTGATTTTGGCATTGATTTATTGCCGGTCACTCAGTCCATCTCTATTCCTCCATATCATATGGCTCCTCCTAAATTGAAGCAGTTGAATTAGAAGTTACAGGAGTTGCTTGATAAGGGCTTCATTCGGCCCAGTGTGTCACCTTGGGGTGCTCCTGTCTTGTTTGTGAAGAAAAAGGATGGTTCTATGCGTATGTGTATTTATTATCGCCAGCTGAACAAAGTTACAGTAAAGAACAGGTATCCATTGCCTCATATTGATGACTTATTTGATCAGTTACAGGGTGCCAGGGTGTTTTCCAAGATTGACTTACGTTTATGCTATCATTAGTTGAAGATTCGGGAGCCAGATATCCTGAAGACTGCTTTCAGGACCCGATATGGTCACTATGAGTTTCTTGTTATGTCTTTTGGACTGACCAATGCCCCATCAGCTTTTATGCATTTGATGCACAGTGTGTTTCGGCCTTACCTTGACTCCTTCGTCATCGTGTTTATTGATGACATTTTGGTATACTCCCGGACTCGGGAGGATCACGAGCAACACCTGAGGACTTTGCTTTAGACTTTGAGAAAAAAGAAGTTGTATGCAAAATTTTCTAAGTGTGAGTTTTGGCTAGACTTAGTGGCATTCTTGGGCCATGTAGTATCGAGTGATGGGATCAAGGTGGATCCAAAGAAGGTGGAAGCAGTGCAGAGTTAGCCTAGACCGTCATCAGCTACGGAGATCCGCAGTTTTCTTGGTTTGATGGGGTATTACCATCGTTTTGTAGAGGGATTCTCATCTATTGCAGCACTTATGACCAGGCTGACCCAGAAGGGTACTCCATTCAGGTGGATAGAGAAGTGTGAGGAGAGCTTTCAGAAGCTCAAGACGGCTTTGACTACAACCCAGTATTATTATTGCCTACAAGTTCGGGGTCTTACAATGTATATTGTGATGCGTCACGAATTGGTCTTAGCGTGGTGTTGATGCAGTACGGTAGGATGATTGCCTACGCGTCCAGACAACTGAAGGTGCATGAGAAGAACTATCATGTCTACGACCTTGAGTTAGCAGCTATTGTTCATGCCCTGAAGATTTGGCGCCACTATTTGTACGGTGTTACTTGTGAGATTTACACTGATCATCGGAGTTTGTAGCATTTGTTCAAGCAAAAAGATCTTAATTTGCGTCGGCAGAGGTGGTTGGAGCTACTTAAGGACTATGATATCACCATTTCGTACCACCCGGGGAAGGCCAATGTGGTGGCCGATGCTTTGAGTTGCCGGGCGGAGAGTTTGGGGAGTTTAGCATATCTTCCAATAGCAGAGAGACCCTCATCATTGGATGTTCAGGCCTTAGCGAACCAATTTGTGAGATTGG
Organism: Nicotiana otophora; assembly: GCA_000715115.1. Taxonomy (NCBI): domain Eukaryota; kingdom Viridiplantae; phylum Streptophyta; class Magnoliopsida; order Solanales; family Solanaceae; genus Nicotiana; species Nicotiana otophora. The sequence goes on from AWOL01S0022770.1 coordinate 23,038, forward strand.
ATATTTCTGAGTCAAGTCAAGTGTTGGCTTGTGTGGTCTCTCGGTCTTCTCTTTATGATCGCATCAGGGAGCGTCAGTATGATGACCCCCACCTACTTGTCCTTAAGGACATGGTTCAACACAGTGATGCTAAGGAGGTCACCATTGGGGATGATGGCATATTGAGGATGCAGGGCAGTCTATGTGTGCCTAACATAGATGGTTTGGGCGAGTTGATTCCTCATGAGGCTCATAGCTTGCGGTACTCTATTCATCCGGGTACCGCGAAGATGTATCAGGACTTAAGGCAGCATTACTGGTGGAGAAGGATGAAGAAGGACATAGTGAAGTATGTGACTCGGTGCCTAAATTGCCAGCAGGTGAATTATGAGCATCAACGGCCGGGTGGGTTGCTTCATAAGTTAGAGATTCCGGAGTGGAAATGGGAGCGAATCACTATGGATTTCATTGTTGGACTCCCATGGACTCAGCAAAGGTTTGATGCAGTTTGGGTGATTGTGGATAGGCTGACCAAGTTAGCTCATTTCATTCCTGTGATGACTACTTATTCTTTCGAGTAGCTGGCTCGAATTTACATCCGCGATATTGTAAAGCTTCATGGCGTACTTGTATCTATCATCTCTGACCGGGGTACGTAGTTTATATCGCGGTTCTGGAGGGCCGTACAACATGATTTGGGTACTCAAGTGGAGCTGCGCACAACATTTCACCCTCAAACGGACGAACAGTCCGAGCGCACTATTCAGATTTTAGAGGATATGCTCTGTGCATGTGTGATGGAGTTTGGAGGGTCTTGGGATCAATTCTTGCCACTTGTGGAGTTTGCCTACAACAACAGTTATTAGTCGAGCATCCAGATGGCACAGTATGAGGCTTTGTATGGTAGGCAGTGTCAGTCCCCAGTGGGTTGGTTCGAGCCGGGCAAGGCTAGATTATTGGGTACGAACTTGGTTCAAGATGCCCTGGATAAGGTGAAGGTTATTCAGGATCGACTTCGCACAGCCCAGTCTAGACAGAAGAGTTATGCGGATCAGAAGGTTTGCGATGTTGCATTCATGGTTGGAGAGCGGGTCTTGCTCCGGGTTTCGCCTATGAAGGGCGTTATGAGGTTCGGGAAAAAGGGCAAGCTGAATCCAAGGTTTATTGGTCACTTTGAGGTGTTGCAGAGTGTTGGGGAGGTTGCTTATGAGCATGCCTTGCCTCCCAGTCTAGCAGGAGTCCATCCAGTATTCCATGTTTGTATGCTCCAGAAGTATCACGATGATCCGTCTCATGTGTTGGATTTCAGCTCAGTCCAGTTGGACAAGGATCTATCTTATGTCGAGGAACCAGTGGCTATTTTGGACAGGCAGGTTTAAAATCTGAGGTCAAAGAACATTGCTTCCGTGAAGGTTCAGTGGAGGGGTCAGCTGGTCGAGGAGGCGACTTGGGAGACCGAGTATGTTATGCGCAACCATTATCCTCATCTTTTCACCACTTCAGGTAGGTCTTTATGCTCGTTCGAGAATGAAGAATGGTTTTAAGAGGGGAAGGATGTAACGACTCGACCAGTCATTTCAAGAGTTATAGCCCTGATCCCCTATTAACTGCTTCTCCCATACCTTTTTCTGCTATTGTGACTTACCGGGAGGGTGTGTTGGTTTTGGAGTGTTTTGGGACACTTAGTCCCTAAATGGAGGTTTAAGCCTTAGGATTTGGACCACAGTTGGAACTGTGCGAAGATGACTTCGGAATGGAGTTCCTTCGATTCCGTTAGCTCCGTTAGGTGATTTCAGACTTAGGGGTGTGTCCGGATAGTATTGTGGAGGTCTGTAGCTCATTCAGGCTTGAAATGGCGAAAGTCGAAGTTTTGGAGATTTTGATTGGTAGTGGAATTTTCGATATCGGGGTCGGATTCCGATTCTGGAAGTTGGAGTAGGTTCGTAAGGTTGATTATGACTTGTGTGCAAAATTTGGGGTCAATCGAACGTGGTTTGATAAGTTTCGGCATCAGTTGTCGAATTTGGAAGTTTCAAGTTCTTTAAGTTTGAATCGGAGGATGATTCGTGATTTTAGTGTTGTTTGATGTGGTTTAAGGGCTCGGCTAAGTTCGTATTTAGGACTTGTTATATGTTTGGTTGAGGTCCCGGGGGCCTCGGATTGATTTTGGATGGTTAAAGGACCTTTTGAACTTAAGAAAAGATAGCAGATTTCTGGTGTTTTTATTGCAGACAATTCTTCATCGCGTTCGCGAGAGAGGTCTCGCGATCGCGTAGGGCATCTGGGAGGCCAACTCAAGTTTTTTCTTTGTGTTCGCACAAAGGATTCCGCGTTCACGAAGGTATGGTCAGTGGCAGCATCACGAACGTGAAGAGTGGAACGCGTTCGCGTAGAGGAAGTGAAGCAACTGGGGACCCCAGTCATTTGGTCTACGCATTCGCGTAGTGGGTATCGTGTTCGCGAAGGACCAGGAAGTAAAAGGTACGCGTTCGCGAGAGGTCCATCGCGTTCACGAAGGAGGAAATTTGGTCAGTAGAATTTTTGTTATACGCGAACGCGAGAGAGTGGCCGCGTTCGCGAAAAAGGGAACACCTAGGCAGATTTACAAGTTCAAAATCGAGGGTTTATGTCATTTTTCACCATTTGGATTTGAGAGCTCGGAATTAGGCTATTTTTGGAGGGATTGTCAAGTGGGTGTTTGGGGTAAGTGATTCTTACCTAGTTTTGGTTCATTCCTATGATTATGTCTTTAATTTCATCATTAAAGTAGTGATTTGGGGTGGAAAATTGTGGAAAATTTAAGAAAGGTTCTTAGGTCGAGCTTTTGGATTCTGATCGAGATTTTGGCATCAGATTTTGATAATTTTGGCATGAGTGAACTCGTGAACAAATGGGTGTTCATAATTGGTGACTTTTACCCCATTCCGAGACGTGGGCCCAGGGAGACTTTTTGTGGCGATTTTCTAAATTCTTGCTTTAGCTTTGATTTCATTAGTAAGATTAATTTCTTATAGCTTTGATTTGGTGTTATTATGATATGTGAGCGCCGTGTACGCAATGAGACGAGTGCGTACACGGGCTATTTGTGTAAAACCTGATTTTTACCGAGTGATAGCCTGTTTGCATCTTATCTGAGTATAATAGCATGTGTAGTTATCCTGTTAACCTAGAATAGCATGTCTACGTGTCCTAATTGCCTATTTAAACTCTTTGCAGCATGTTTAGTAAATCCCGCTTCTTGCTTGACTTCTACTTAGTCTAAATTATAGGTTTCTTGTTGTAACTATTAAATCCATTTATTTGAGCTGCGTATTTACTTTGGAACTACGGGACGGTATCCCGGGAGATCTTCCCTGCATATTTACTTTTAAGACTACGAGGCGGTTCCTCGGGATATCTCCCTACACATTTACTTTTGAGACTACGAGGCGGTTTCTCAGGAGTTCTCCCTGCATATTTACTTTTGAGACTATGAGGCGGTACCTCGGGAGATCTCCTTGCACTTTTATTTTGGTACTTCAAGATGGTATCTCGGGAGATCCCCTGTTGTTTACCCCTGTGTTCTGCGTTGCTACTTTGCTATGTCCTCCTTCTTTAAATTCCAGTCTCTCATTATATTGTTATACTCTCCTGCTTATTTATTATATACAATAGAGCCTTGACCTGACCTCGTCACTACTCGGCCGAGGTTAGGCTTGGTACTTACTGGGTACCACTATGGTGTACTCACGTCCTTTCATGCACATGTTTGTTTTGTGCAGATCCAGGTTCCTTTTACCAGCCTCGCACTTAGTTGCAGTCGCTGCTGTTTTCGGAGAACTTCAAGGTACATCCCGTGCACGCAGATCCTCGGAGTCCCCCTTCTAGCGCCCTATGTTGATTCTTCTCTTATTTCTATAGACACTGATGTATAGAACAGTTAGAACTTCGTAAAAGCTTGTGACTTACGGTGTTCCGGGTCTTGGGAGTGCCATGTATATTTCGAGAGTTGATTATTGTATATGCCGAGCGGTATCTCATTTGCTTATAAAAATATTTGTTACTGTTAGTTGTTAAATTTTCATGTTTTTCATTTCACTTCCGCAAGTGTTAGGCTTACCTAGTCGTAGATACTAGGTATCATCATGACGATTCATAGAGGGAGAATTTGGGTTAAGACAACAGGTACCAATAAAAAATCAGGGTCGAAGACGATCATCTCGGGGCCCCTTTCGGGTCCATTTATCCCGTCAGGACTAGTGAAGGATTCAAAAGGGCCATCGATCATGAACCAAGATCAAACAGAGACCTGTGTCAACCATACAATGGAGATCGAAGGGGGTAATGGGTCCGGATGCAACACCACGAGAAATAAAATAAGAAGCGACTGAGGTCATAATAACCGGGGACTTATGAGCAAAAATGATTTTGACAGACCCATCAGATCTAAAGAAGAACCAAGGTTATCGGAGTACAACTTCAACGTAGATGTTGTCGGCATCGTATCAGCCATCAGACGTATTAAAGATACTAAGTGGCCTTGACCATTGCAATCTAATCCTGCCCAAAGGGACCCCAACCTAATGTGTAAATATCATGGAACTCACGGCCACAGAACCGAAGACTGCCGATAATTGAGAGAAGAAGTAGCTCGGTTATTCAGTAGCGGACACCTCCGAGAATTTCTGAGTGATCGAGCCAAGAATCACTTAAGGAATAGGGACTCCAACAAGAGGATCGATCAAGAGGAACCCCAGCACGTCATTAACATGATCATTTGTGGGGTTGACATCAAGAGGAACCCCAGCACCGGTAATATTTGTACTCATAAATAAGTCTCGAGTTAAGCATGTGCTAATTGATCCAGGTAGCTCAGCAAATATCACCAGATCGAGAGTCGTGGAACAGTTGGGTCTACAAGACCAAATTGTGCCGGGAAATCCGAGTTTTAAACGGGTTTAACATGGCATGTGAGACCACTAAAGGGGAGATAACCCTACCGGTAAACACTGCCAGAACCATTCAGGAAATGAAGTTCTACGTGATCGAAGGAGATATGGGATACAATGCTCTATTCGGGAGGCCATGGATTCACAACATGAGGGCAGTACCCTCGACACTACATTAGGAGTTGAAATTTACCACACCGAGAGGGATCAAAACAGTTTATGGAGAGCAACCGGCTGCAAAAGAGATGTTCACGGTCGATGAGGTGGTCCCGATATCTGCACTCTCGACATTGAAGAACCAGAGTTTGGTCACCAAGGAGGAAACCAAATAGCAATCACCGATGACCGACGAGGATGATGATTACAGAGTCCAGGTCTTTCATAGCCACTGATGATTCCGATGCCACAAAGTCAACGGTTGAGGAGCTGGAGCAAGTCATATTGATCGGGCACCTGCCCGATCAGAAGGTATACCTGGGCACGTGGATAACTCCCGAGCTTAGGAAAAACCTCATTAAATTCCTTATAGCTAACATATATTGTTTCTCTTGGTCCCATCTTGACATGACAGGGATCCCATAGGAAATAACTACTCACAAGCTGAGCTTAGATCCAAAGTTTTACCCGATTAAACAGAAGAGGAGGCCTCAGTCCGAAGACAAACACGCATTCATCAAAGACGAGGTATTCAAACTCCTTAAAATATGTTCCATTCAGGAAGTTAAGTACCCGAACTGGTTAGCAAACGTAGTGGTAGTAACTAAAAAGGGAAATAAGTTAAGAATGTTTGTAGACTACAAAGACTTGAACAAGGCATGCCCTAAGGACTCTTTTCCTCTGCCTAGCATCGATCGCATGATCGATGCGATAGCCGGCCACGAGACACTCATCTTTCTCGATGCCTATTCTCGGTACAACTGATCCGGATGGATCGGGGCGACCAAGAAAAGACTTCCTTCATCACTAAATACGACACCTATTATTATAACGTAATGCCATTCGGACTAAAAAATGCTGGTGCCACCTACCAACGCCTAGTAAATCGGATGTTCGAAGAGCAAATAGGAAAATTAATAGAGGTTTACATTGACGACATGTTAGTTAAGTCCATGCGAGCAGATGACCATTTGAAACATTTGCAGGAAACCTTCAACATACTGAAGAAATACAATATGAAGCTGAACCCGGAGAAATGCGCATTGAGAGTCGGGTCCGGGAAGTTCCTTTGATTCATGGTGTCCAATGGGGGTATCGAGATCAATCCCAACAAGATCAAGGCCATAAAATACATCACCGTAGTGGATAATGTCAGGGTCGTTCAAAAGCTAACTGGTCGCCATGGGTCAGTTCATTTCAAGGTCTTCCGATAAGAGCCACCGGTTCTTCTCATTATTGAAGAAGAAGAATAGCTTCTCGCGGACCCCAGAGTGCCAGCAAGCTTTGGAAGAACTCAAACGGTACCTTTCGGGTCCACCTTTGCTTCATACTCCGAAGGCATCCGAATAGTTATACTTGTACTTAGCAGTATCCGAGATAGCGGTAAGTGAAGTCTTAGTCCGAGAAGAAGAAGGTACGTAATTTCCTATATATTATGTTAGCAGGACTCTAGCGAGGCAAAAATGAGGTATCCTCACATGGAGAAATTGGCGCTCGCTTTGCTAAGCGCCTCCAGAAAGTTGAGGCCATACTTTCAATGCCACCCCATATGTGTCGTGATTACTTACCCATTAAGGAACATAATGCACAAGCCCAAGCTCTCGGGACGATTGGCCAAATGGGCCATGGAAATTAGTGGGTACGATATTAAATATCGACCCCGAACTGCCATCAAATCTCAAATTTTGCCGGACTTCTTGGTTGACTTCGAGCTGGCCTTAATACCCGAAGTCGAAAAGGAATTGTTAGGAAATGAACTTGAAGCCGTCCACAAGTAACATAGTTAGGAAATCTATTAGAATTGTGAAATTCACTAAAAATGAGGCCAAGTATGAGGCCATGATTGTAGGTATCAAACTAGCTAAAAGCTTGGGGCCAAAGGTGATCAAAGCTAAATGTTATTCCCTACCTGTGGTGAATCAAGTCAATGGGACGTTCGAAGTGAAAGAGGAATAAATGCAGGGAAGGTCCATATCGAATTATCGAGATTACCGGTAATGGTTCGTACAAACTCGAAGCCGGGAATGATGAGCGACTACCGAACAACTAGAACGTGACCCAATTAAAACGATACCACTACTAAGGTAGGACCCCATTTATTCTTTATTGATATATATTGCGAATTGGACTAACACTTGCAGGAAACAACCAAAGGATGATGTAGTTGTTAGGCCTGAAAGCACGCGTTGCACTCTTTTTCCCTTGAACCGGTTTTGTCCCAAATGGGTTTTCCGATAAGGTTTTTAACGAGGCAACAATGGATCAGGCTAACTTAGAATCGAAGACCTATTTTGAATCGAATTCAATGGTCACCTCAATAGTATCCGAGCACACTCGTCAATCGACCTCGAATACTGAGGGCCATCACCTCGGGTAATAATTTTTAGCAAGGAAGGAATCTTTGTGCTTGAACAGTCTAGGCTCGGTGGATAAGATTTATTGTAAGGGCCAAACGGTCAAATGAACCGTGCCCGCATAAACCACTTAAGCCATAACACGAAGCTTGTACATACTTATAATCTCGTATATTACGCACAGGAATGAAAGAAAGTTTCTACCTTGCAGATACATATTTTATCCCTTAAGACTATTGCATTTTGTTCCTTAAGGATACCGAGCCCAAGGGCTGCCTCTATATGGATCCGATAGATTGACCCTACTCGAGGATTGTCGTCCATGATAAACTCGAACGGCTCGGGCTATCGAAGCCCGAAGGTATAAAGCCTATTAGGCAGTGCCTGAACTTAAAAGGCTACGACTACCCCTACTCGGGGACTGTCGTCCAAGACAAACTCGGACGGCTCGGGCTATCGAAGCCCGGTGGTACAAATCCTATTAGGTAGTGCCTAAACTTTAAAGTCTATGGCCACCCCTAACAACGGCTCGAAGACGTCCAAAGCACGTAATTAAAACGTAAGGCCTTCAAAATTCCAAACCAGTTCAAAGGTTACCCTCGGAAAAATTATAGTCTAAGAATATTTAAACAAGCACTTTGGGGAAAGCTTCCGGTCATACCGAGCCCCCACAAGTTTCAAACAAAACTTAAATCGAAAACAATTCTTGTCCGGACCTCCGAACAACAACTTATTACTACGTTTTACTCCGTGCTAAAGTATTTGAAATCTTTGGAATCGTAAAAAGGATGCTAAAGGTAATAGACTGGAAATTTTCCAAAAGGGGAAAACCCTTATATATACGTTCTAAAATATCTTTACAAAGGCCAATAAAAACGGCCTCAACCAAATAAATGTACAAAATGCAATAATAAAGACAAAAGTTCTTAAGGCACCTATGCCTGATCTCCACCAGAACCCGCTTCGTCACCAGAGCCGTCAGGGTCTTCTCCATCTTTGGGTTCTCCAGAGCCCTCAGAGCCTTCTTCATCTTCGGGTTTAGCCAGCTTCTTGGGCTCTACCTCGAGCCTTTTCGCCTCTTCTATCTCGGCCGACAGGTCGAAACCTTGGGCATGGATCTCCTCGAGGGTCTCCCTTCAAGACAACCGCTTCACGTAATCAACAATAACTTTTAGGCAGGCCTTGGCTGCCTCAACATTAGCCCTGTACTGGGCCACCATCTCTTTAGCATCAACCCTGTTTATTTCCGACTCAGACCTCGTTATTTCGAGCTCTTTGCCAAGGGCATCCCGTTCAGCAATGGCCGATCCCAATTGAGCTTATAGGACTTTGATTTGCCGAGCCCGTGCATCGGCCTTCTTTTTTGCCACTCGGAGTTGGACCTCTACCGATACCAGCTGCTCCTGGGCGGTCTCCTTCTCCGAAGCCAGTCGGTCCATCTTTCCCTTATAGACATCGGTCATGGCCAGGACCACGTTCATTTCAGCTTGGAGCTGGTAGATCCTGTCAATCTTCTGCTGGACCTATGAGGTTTGGTCGTTAATCTCCATGGCTAAGTCGTCATTGCTAACTTAAAAAATCTTTACCTGTTCCACCAAGTCAGCATACACCTTTTGAGCCGCATCCATCTCAGCCCTTAGACTCTTGATGGTTTCTTCGTGTTGCTCGCTGAGAAGCTTATACATGTCCCTCTTCTCGGCGAGCTCCCTAACTTCAGCCTCGAGCTGGTTAACCTCAGCCCGGTACCGGAGAAAACTTTCATGATGGAGTACCGAGGACTGCAAAAAGATAAAAGTGAGAGGACATGAGAGATATCAAAAACTAAGTCAGAGGATGGAAGAGCGTAATAATGCCTTACTTGGGCCAGCACCTGCTGCGCTTCGTTAAACAAGCACGACACATCCACCTCATTCATTCTGCCTGGTCTTCTTCGGTTAACAGGCATCAGAGGTAGCTCGCTACTCCAACGGGGGCAGAAAGAACTCGGGCATCCTCCAGGACGGTGATGCTTATTGACCACTTCTGACCGGGATCCATGCTCGGGGAGGGGAACTGGTTGATTAATTTTGGGCTCGAGTTCAGCCCACCGACCTCGAAATATGGGTCTTTCCTCGGTACCTCCAAGTCGCCCAACCTGGAGAAGTCTTCCATAGCAGTCGAGTCCACACCTTCGAAAAAAGAATGAATGGGATCATCCGCTCTATAGGCCCCTTCGTTGGATCGCTCCTTCGCCACTCGGGCTTCGTCAAACATCGACTTGGTAAATGAAGGCGACCCCGAAATCTCTATAACACCGGGTGGAGCGGAGCCGGCATCTCGATAGGTCTCAATCCTCATCTCTACATCGGCCTCCTGAGCATGAGGGGGATCCGTCTCTATTGTTTCCCACTCGGCTGCCGCCCGCTCTTCGGGGAAGGTCGGCAGCGAGTCCGAATCGGGTGCTCGAGAGATAGAATTTTCATTTGGCTTACAGGACAACCTTCTCCTTGGCTTCTTCTTCTCTGAGCTCGGGGAACCCAAAACCTTCCTTTTCTTCTTCTTTCCTGCTGTAGCCCCGAGCAGAGGGATCAACAAACATGTACTCATCCCCTATCGAAAGCCTAAGCTCAATGGTCTTAGGCAAGCCTGCGAAAAGAAAAGAGAGAAAATGCGAATATGATGCTAAAAGGGGGGGGCCTAATATTACTTATTCGGGAGAGAGATCTTATCGTAAGAACGGGCCTCACGGCGGCCCTTCGAGAGATCGCACCATGTGCGCTCAAAATAAGGCATCCGCGAACAAATGCCCTCGATCCACTCCTTGAATCGAGAAATGGCGTTTGGGACTCGAGCAGTAGCTGCACCACCACAAATGCTGGTGAGGAAAAAGGAGATGAACATAAAATCGACATTTAAAGGAAAGTTGTGCTTACGTGATACATTTCACTTCTCGGGTAATGGCATAAGCTCGGAAGGGATCAAGTCTGCGGTCTTCACCCGGACAAAGCATCCCTGCCAGCCTTAATCCTCGTCCTCATCGATGCTCGAGAATAGGGCTTTGCTAGCCCGGTGTGTGAGCTTTATTAGTCCCCCTCGAAAGATTGAGAAGGTGATCGATAGTGAACCGATGGGATTTGGTCTTGTTCACGAAGTATCGAAGAAGGATTACGATTCCCCACAACGACATGTGGATCTGACGGGCATACTTCATTCATCTTGCAAAAGTCCAGAATAACCGGGTCAACCGGGCCCAACGTGAAGGGATAAGTGTAAACACTCAGATTCCCCTTCACATGGGTAGTAATGGCGTCCTCGGGCCCGGAGACAACTACGTCCTTATCCGCCCAGCCGCTGTCCTTTCGAACCACAGGAAAGACGTCTTCGATGAAGGAGAAAATATACCTAGATACCGCCTTATATTGGTCCTGCACCACGAGGGCTTTTCGACCTTAAAGTCATCGGCGACCGGCACCCCCGGGGACGAACATTTTCAAGGGAGGCTCGGCAGCCAGTTCATCGATAGCCATGCCTAGAGCGGATCTCTTGAGAACGACCACATCGGGAATGGTCTTCTAGACTTCGGCCTTCGGTTTTGAAGAAGAGGAAGCAACTTTTTAGGGAACAGTTTTGGGTTTTAGCCATTGTTATCTGGAAAAAGCTTGAAAAATATGAAGAAAGGTTGGAAGATGAAAGGTCAAGTGCACTGGTTTGGGTAGAAAATAAGTAAAAGCTTACAATTTACTGAGGAATCTTGAAAAACAGAGGTAAAAATATTAGAGTATAAAGAAGGGCAGTGATATCCTGAAGACTCGAAGGTAGAAGCTTGGTCAAAAGGTAAAAAATAAATGAAGGAGGGGAGTATTTATAGAGGTTTCGCGCCGTTTCACATCTTGAGATGACCTGCCGATGGATGACACGCGTTTGAACTCATAATGACACGACTGACGGGACATTTCATATTCTTTGTCGTTTCTGTCATGGCGTATTGAAGAAGGAATCGGAGTGCACATGTCGTTTCTCGTCGTTTCCGTAAATTTGCTCTCCGGGAAGTATACGGGTGAATTCGAGCCCGCGGGACGCCTCGATTTTCGATGAAGTAAACGGAGCAAGAGACGTGACTGCAAGGAACTGGAATCGAGGCAAAGAGCCGTCGAGTCGGGGTCCGGGTAAAATGTCTGCCCTCAGAAGCATCGGGGCCACGACCCCCAGGTTTGATTCGAATCCTAGAAACCTCGGAGACCATTACCAGATAATCGAGCACGATCAACAAAGGACCGCGATATCCGTGACCAGCCGGATGTCAAGGCGTGAATCTCGACACGTATCGGCAGAAAATCGGTGATTAGTAAAACGAAAGATTTTTACCTTTTATGGAATTGTACTTAGGGTAAAACTCCCCTACTATATAAAGGGGGGACGTGGTCTCATTATTCATTAGGAACATTGTAACACGCATATCAAAGTAATATACTCTTATTTTCTCTATTATTCAAAGTTCTTATTTTTGTTCATCAGTTCATCATTAACGTAAGCCCGGGATCGAAGGCAGGCATTCCATTAAAGCTGCTACTGAGTCCGGAATCACTTTTCTTAATTGGTTTGACAATTTATTATGTCCTTTATCTGTTTAATCTAATGCGATTCATCATTTGTATTGAATTAATCCGTGTATCCTTAAAATCACATATAAATTTAATTGTTATCCGTTTTTTAGGGTAAACAAAATTAACATCCATATCAAGCAAACATTTAGTTAATTACCCAAAAAGTAAAAACTAAAAGGGAAAATTGCGATTTTAGTTTTTTAATAATTAATAAATCTCAATTTTGATCCTTAAGATATCCAACTATATGCATATTTTAATATTTATTACTTAAGAATATGCGCTTTTGGTCTCTCCACTTGTAAACTCCCGCAAATTAAATAGATTATTACTTGTTAAACCATGAAAATGTCGTAATGTTATACTAAATTAATACTTTTGTTCATATTTTAAGCGTGGTACATTTCTGATATAGTATGCAAATATAACATTATTTTAATAGAAAAAATCATAGGTATACATTTTAATTAGTTGAAGATTAATTATGCACACTATTTTAGATACGATACGGTACACATTTTTCATAATTTATGTAGTTGAATATCACGAAGACCAAAATCAAGTTGTACCAATAATGATGGGACCAAAAACGTAATTAATTAGTTATCGCCATTAGAAAAAGAATTATCTCGTACTATGAAGTTTAGCTGCAAAAAACATTAAAAGTTTTCTTAATAAAACATGTCAAGCACAGAAATTAATCCCCATTTATTCTTTTTCCTGATATTTATTTCTTATTAAGTCAAATTTCGTATGTGTTTGTACACTATATTTATAGCCACAAATGAGTACTAATTTTCTTACATATTTTAATATTCCTATTCAGACGATCTTTGCAAAAAATTTCTATCACAAGCAAATGGCTAAACTCTCACCAACTTTGTGCACATTCCTCTTCCTTGTTTTTGCAGTGGTAACTTAATTATATTCTTTTTGAACCGGCATATTCAAGATTTTAAATTTATTGGTTTTAAATCGTGAATTTGTTTGCCTACTGGTGTTCGAGATATATTATTTATACATATTAAGTGAATTTATTAATGTATTATAGGATTTAAGTCAAAGTTATTGAGTTTTGTCGAACCCGTAAATTTTATTGTGGCTCCGCCCCTGAGTCTCCTTCCATATTATTTTTACTATTCTCAGCTATTTTTGTGACTAATGATGTAAACCCTTTCGATAAATTCGTTTTAAATTCTTTTTTATGTGTAAAATATAATCCTAACCGTCGTATATTAGAATTAAAATTTGTTCTTTTGTTTTTCGTCAAATTCCATGCCAAGTATATGTTTTTTGAGTACTAGCTTTTGATTTTCATACCCTTATTTCCCTTTTTATGCCCAAATTAAAGTAAGTTTATTTTGCACTTAATATGCTCAATAAATCACAATCATGCGAACGTAAGTGGATGATAATTACAAAGGTCAAATTTCTACAAAAAGAAACAATTTTAACGATCATTTTATCAATTAGTTTAGATACGGAGCACCATTATGCAGTGCTAAGCTATGTGACAATGAGTGTTGTGAGAAGAGTTGTTTTGATAACTTCAAAGAACAAAATCCAAGTGGTACATGTGAGGAAATTCCTGGCGCTGCATTGCGATTTTGTAATTGTTACCATGATTGTCAAAATTAGAGGATAAAAAATCTAGCATTTGGCATTTTCGCCGTTTACGTCCTATCGAGTTAGCTAGTTAAAGATGAAAGGAATTTAGGAATGAATAACAGATAAAATCCTTACTGAAAATTTTAAGTATTTCTTTATATTCCTTACGGTTATAGATGAAGCTGATATTGAGTTAATTAGGATCAAAGGGTACCTATGATATGAGTGCATTTACTTTGTAACGATTTATTATTGTTGAATTCATAAACACTTAAAGAAAATAAATCGCTCGTATAATGACTTGTTCAATAGAAAAAACTTATGAAACATATTAGTATATTAATCTTCAATACCCATAATGTGAGTGCATAAAGGGGCATGATGTACAAATAGCACGTACATATATATCTTGTAACAATATAATTAGTGGTAGTTGAATTTATAAATCTTTAGTGAAAATGAGTAGCTCATATGATTAGGATATTTGAATTAACCCATCTCTAGGATGGAACATATCATAAGTAAATTGGGTAAAAATTACTCGATCAGATATTTATACCAAACCAATTAAAATACGATATGTTTGCACATAAAATTCTATCACTTAATCATGGTTATTTGATGCATATTTTTACTTCACTAGATCACTTAACCATGGTAAATTTAATTAGTTTAGTGTAAATACTAGTCTTTCCTCGTTTAACCGGTGGGAATAAATAATTACTATTAGTTAACCTCATTCTCACTTTATTTTTTCCTCGTTCCCCACCCCCCACCCCCATTTGAGTTAATAGCGAAAAAACTTGCGAGGTGTAGTTATTCTCTTGCCTTTGTAATAGCACAAGTGTATCAAACAAAATTTAATCAATGACCAAAATATATTAAGAAAAAACATCATATTTTTTCCATTTAAATGGAATTACATATTAAGAAAAAGATTTCTAACCTAAAGATGGGAAAAATCCAGCTCACAAATTTTTGTCTAATTCAATCTTCATAGTTTGTGCACCCTATTTATACCCCTAGCTAGATGAACAATTTGCAACATACTTTGATAATCCAAGTCAAAAGATTAATTTGACACATTTCCCTCGTAGGCAAAATGGCCAATTCCTCAACCACTTTGTGCATGTTACTCCTCCTTATTGTGGTATCAGGTATGAACAGTCAGATTTTTAACTAATGTCTTAGGAACAGTCACTGAATTCTGATAATCGCTTGATATTATAATAGTAAAATAACTATAAGATGAGACATTAAACGATCTTGTACAAATACAGTATATGTACGTATATAGTGATTTTCGCGCCATGCTTATTTTAATGTTTATTATTTATTTTTAGGTTCGATGGCGCTAGCAAGCAAAGATGTAGTATCAAATGCGCAGCAATGTATGACTAATTTGGGCACCTGTGGTAGCAAACTCTGTGACACACAATGTTGTGAACAGAATTGTTTTGAAAATTTCAGGTCAAACAATCCAAATGCACTTTGCGAGATAGCCCCTGGAAGTGCAGTTCGTTTATGTAATTGTTACCATGATTGTGTTTAGAGTTTAAGATTAATATTCATGTTTTAGAAATATGAACTGTGATATAAACCATATTATATCATTTATATTTAATTGATGTAGTTGTTGGTTTAGATGTCATGTTGTTTGAACCAAATGTTATCTTAATATAATATAGTAAAGTAGTGCCCATCTTTCATTTGCATTTATTTCTCCTTTCGTGTTGGAACTATATGTGAATTTCAAATTAATGATTCAATTAAAAAGAAAAGAAAGAAATATAAACAGTTGCAATGTGGATAGAAAAGGTTATTTTAGGTAAAACAGGAAATATTTTGTGGTATTTAATTTGCGTATAAAGAAATGCTAGCCTAATAGTAGCGCCCATCTTTAATTTTACATTACTTTTGTGTTGAAGTTATGCCAATAAACTAAAAAACAAAATGGCGTCTGAAATATAATATGATTTAATTTAGTAAAGCGTCCCATGGTAAAAATAAAAAGAGTGAAAAAGAAGGTATATAACCACAAGTCGTCGGTTCGAGCTGTGTATCGCGTTTGTTAGCGCGAATTCGCATTCAATCATGGGTCAATAAGAATTGTCACGCCTCTTTTCTACCCCAAAAAGATATTGTGTTTTATGGATTGTGGGTAAAAGGATTTTTTCAATTAAAGTGACAAACTTGAGTAAGGATTATTTTATTTACAGAGTTGTCACTTGAAATTGATTTTTGAGTGTTTCAAGTCACCTTTTATTTGAATCCCTAGTCAAAGGACGGTTTGACTCTATTATTATTGGTCTGCGAAAACAAAGTCCGAATAAGGAATTCTGTTGACCGGGAAGGTGTAAGGCATTTTCCGAGTCCCGTGGTTCTAGCACGGTCGCTTTATTGACTACATTTGGCTTATATTATTTTTGGATAAACTGTGTTTTATTGGTTTTCATGTTTTACCTATGTTCGCTTTCATTGCTTGATTATTATTGAAGGACAAAATTACATTGTAAATAACATTATAATTTTATTATGACTTTGCATTTAAGGTCAAGTTACACAAGCGTGCACTCAAATTTCGAATTACGTACCATGATTATGCCACGAAAACTGTACCTATAGTCACGATAATTTATTATTGGCCACACCTAAAGCACATTGCGTTACTCAAAGTTGTTTAATTATTTGCTAAGTTTGGGATTATTGTGAGGCTCAAAGGTTACAGGGTAGAATTATGAAAAAGGTAAGATTGATTATTAAAGATTACTAGAGGTATCAATTATGCCGGATATAGGCCTGATAATGTGACAAGAAAATAAATCCTACTTATTCATTCTACTTTATCTATACTTAAGAAAATTAATGGAATAAAGTGAAAGCTTGCTAAACTCCAACGTGATCTCTACCAAATCAAACAATAGCTCATTTGGCATTTTCAATTCATGATTAATACTCACACCCAACATAAAGCCATAAGAACCCCACTTGACAAGAGTAACTATTAAACAAGATATGCACTTAGTAAAAGATTGATTCAAAATACAGTAACATTTGTTGTTGATGAAGCAGAGAGCAATAAACCACTCAGACTTTCACATTGATTCAACAGTTAAACACGTCACATAATCACACCGATAATCCAAAATATGAAACTTTAATGGTAATACTGATAAGACCATGGAAGCGGACCTTGAACATGCAACGGTTTTCAAATATATCGATAAGAAAAAATCTCCTACTCGTACATAATCTCGTTCAAAGTGAAGAGATCCAGAAACAAAAACGAGACCTTCGTCGTCAACTCGTAACTAACTATACGCCGGAACCTCGAACCAAGACCTCGTCGGGGACTTTTCTCGGACTGTTTTCACTTAGATTTTAGCGACCAAGAGTGGCTTTTTCCTGCTGGTTTTGTTATGTTTGCGAGCTGGTTTTTGGAGGGAGAATCACTGCATTTTTGCGGCAGTTTTGAAGCTGAAAATTGGAGTTAATGGAGGGTGGTTTTGCAGCTGTTTTGCTGCATTTTTTGCCAGCTTTTGCTGTAATTTTGGGCTGCTTTTTGCTGAAATTCAGGGTGAGATTCGTTGCTATTTTTTTCTATGTTTTGGGGGTAATTTCAGTTAGTTTTTATAGCTAAAAGGGTGCTGGATTTTAAGGGTAGTTTAAGGCTGATTTGGAGGTGGGTGTTAATGGAGGTTTGGTGCGTTTTGTACTGGGGGAAGAAGGAGATAATCCATTTTTTTTCCTTTTTTGTGTGTACATGTGATTATGAAGAAGAAGAAGAAGAAGAAGAAGAAAGAGTTTTTGTGGGGGGTGCGGCTCGCTATCTCTAGAATGAGAGAATGAGACATAAAAAGATATAGGGTTTTGGGGAGGAGGAAATCTGATGGGTCATTGGCTATTGGGCTCAGGTTTAGTCCAATTTGGGTCATGACTTGACATTTGAACAAAGCAAGACTGTAGGAGAACTGGTCCAAATTAAATCTTCTTTCTTTCTTTTATTGATTAATAGATGAAAAAATAAAAATACTACTCCTAAACTTGAAATAGCAAGATAAAATACTAATCGCTCAAAATTTACTTATCAAACTAATATATTTTTTGAAAAATATTTTCTTTCTTTGTAAATGAAGATAAAGCTTATATTAAAAATGTGACTTTTGTTTTAGTGTTTTCAATTTTCTTAAGTAAAATATATAAAAGGAGAAATAAGAGCTAAAATATGTAGATTAAACTTAAAATATATTTATATACTAAAAAGTGATGAAAAACTCAAATATAGTCAAAAATTAGATGCTCACAGCTGCCCCTCTTTGCTTGGAAACATGAAGAGTTTTCAGGCAAAGATAAAGTGAGCCGTGTATCTAATTTTTGACCATATCGTTATTCAAAAGAGGAAGAAAATAAAAGAAAAAGGTGCAACCGAGTCCTGATTTTGGATAACCTATATATCCTGGATTATAAGGGAATCAGGTCGCATGTAGTTCAAGTAGAATGATGGAGTGATGAGTTCGAGAGTCAAGCGAGGTTCCGTCGAGGCTCCGGTCCGTGGCCCTGCTATTACATCAAAATCTAAAGAAACTAAACAAGCCTATCAGCTATGAGTTACAGCATTCCTATCTATAAGTCTTCTGAAGCTTGATCTTGAGTCTTGATTGGTTGTTCATGAAGACTCTGATCTGAACCCTGATGCTTGCTAGCTGTAGGTGCTAGTTCATTCTTCTACGACTTCTTCTGAGCAAAACGGAAAATGTGAAGCTCGTAACTTCAGTCATGTTTTGAGCAGTCCATATCCTTTCCATCTGCTTCTGCATTTGGATTCACTTCTTTTCCTTTTCTTTTCTTTATTATGGATTAAGACTTCTTCTTTTATTCATTTCGAACTTTGTGCCTCGAGGTAAAACCTACTCAGATATCACAACAAACAAACAAACGAAATTTTTCTGCCCCAGTTTTTACTAGGAAAATTTCATGAGTTATTGTAACAAAATTCTAAACTACTTCTTTATTGAAAGCAATAAAAAACGGGAATGGTGTACCCTGAAAAAGTCATAATTATTTTCTTTTATTGTCCCAAAAGAATGTCTCGACCAAGGATTGGTGTATGAAAAAATGTGGCCATGGAATGATATACCTTATATTGGCAATGATATCAGGGAGTGGTGTATCCTGCGTTTAAAATCAAATCAACTAGGGAGTGGTATAACTTATGTTGGAAAACACAACTAGGGATTGGTGTACCCTATATTGGTAAGGAGACTAGGAAGTGGTGACCCTATTTCGGAAAACACAACTAGGGAATGGTGTACCATGATACTGGTAAGGAAATGTAACCAGGGGTTGATACCCTGTATTACTGTAAAGGAAATGTAATCAGGGGATGGTGCCATGTATTACTCAAAAGGAAATGTAACCAGGGGTTGGCGCCCTGTATTACTGAAAAGGAAATGTAACCAGGGGTTGGTGCCCTGTATTACTGAAAAAGGAAATGTAACTAGGGGTTGGCACCATGTATTACTGAAAAGGAAATGTAACCAGGGGTTGGTGCCCTGTATTACTGAAAAACAATGCTGAATCTCCTGGGCAAAAAGATTCTACCTCGGTTAAACTACGAAAAGCAAACATGGGCGAAGAGTACTTCTACTCGAAAATACGAGTTAGATCCCCTTAGGAGAAACGGTTCTACCTGAGTTAAACTACGTAAAATAACTTGAGCGAAGAGTACTTCTACCCGAAAACTATGAGCTAGATCCTCCTAGGCAAAAAGGTTCTACCTCGGTTAAGCTACGTAAAATAACCTGAGCGAATAGTACTTCTACCCGAAACTATGAGCTGGATCCTCCTAGGCGAAAAAGTTCTACCTGGGTTACGTAAAATAACTTGAGCGAAGAATATTTCTACCCGGAACTATGAGCTGGATCCCCCTAGGCGAAAAGGTTCTACCTGGGTTAAGCTACGTAAAATATCATGGGTGAAGAGTACTTCTACCCGGAATTATGAGCTAGATCCCCCTAGGCAAAAAGGTTCTACCTGGGTTAAGCTACGTAAAATATCATGGGTGAAGAGTACTTCTACCCGGAATTATGAGCTAGATCCCCCTAGGCAAAAAGGTTCTACCTGGGTTAAGCTACATAAAACAACTTGAGCGAAGAGTACTTCTACCCGAAACTATGAGTTGGATCCCACTAGGCAAAAAGGTTCTACCCGGGTTAAGCTACGTAACATAGCCTGGGTGAAGAGTACTTATACCCGGAACTGTCAGCTGGATCCCCCTAGGCGAAAAGGTTCTACCTGGGTTAAGCTACATAAAACAACCTGAGCGAAGAGTACTTCTACCCGGAACTATGAGCTGGATCCCCCTAGTTGAAACAGTTCTACCTGGGTTAAGCTACATAAAACAACCTGAGCGAAGAGTACTTCTACCCGGAACTATGAGCTGGATCCCCCTAGTTGAAACAGTTCTACCTGGGTTAAGCTATGAAAAATAACCTGAGCGAAGAGTACTTCTACCCGAAACTATGAGCTGGATCCCCCTAGGCGAAAACGTTTTGCCTGGGTTAAGCTACGAAAAACAAGCCTGGGCGAAGAGTACTTCTACCCGGAACTATGAGCTGGATCCTCCTAGGAGAAAAGGTTCTACCTGGGTTAAGCTACGTAAAACATCCTGGGCGAAGAGTACTTCTACCCGGAACTATGAGTTGGATCCCCCTAGGCGAAAAGGTCCTACCTGGGTTAAGCTACATAAAACAACTTGAGCGAAAAGTACTTCTACCCGGAACTATGAGTTGGATCCCCCTTGGCAAAAAGGTTCTACCCGGGTTAAGCTACGTAAAACATCATGGGCGAAGAGTACTTCTACCCGGAATTATAAGCTAGATCCCCCTAGGTAAAAAGGTTCTACCTGGGTTAAGGTACGAAAAACTACCTGGGCGAAGAGTACTTCTAGCCGGAAATATGAGCTGCATCCCCCTAGGCAAAAAGGTTCTACCTGGGTTAAGCTACGTAAAATATCCTGAGCGAAGAGTACTGCTACCCGGAACTATGAGCTGGATCCCCNGGCGAAGAGTACTTCTACCCGGAACTATGAGTTGGATCCCCCTAGGCGAAAAGGTCCTACCTGGGTTAAGCTACATAAAACAACTTGAGCGAAAAGTACTTCTACCCGGAACTATGAGTTGGATCCCCCTTGGCAAAAAGGTTCTACCCGGGTTAAGCTACGTAAAACATCATGGGCGAAGAGTACTTCTACCCGGAATTATAAGCTAGATCCCCCTAGGTAAAAAGGTTCTACCTGGGTTAAGGTACGAAAAACTACCTGGGCGAAGAGTACTTCTAGCCGGAAATATGAGCTGCATCCCCCTAGGCAAAAAGGTTCTACC
>AWOL01S0022771.1:0-10364 GCA_000715115.1 Nicotiana otophora
TGAGTTGTTCGCGTAGCACGTGAATTGACCGTGCGGGTTCAGGTATTGATACCATAGCGCATGGGTTATCCGCGTAGCACGTGAATTGACCGTGCGGATCCAGGTATTGATATGATGGCACATGAGTTGTCCGTGCTTAGCGCTTGGGCTTTGGGAGCCCCNACCAGAGTCTGTACACACCCCTAGTGAGCGCAGAGTGTTGAGCGTTGAGTGTTGAGTGCGAGTGCTGAGTGATGGAGTGATATTGCTGTGAGGTTGCATTTACTTTTGTTGTTGTTGCATTTACCTGTTAATTTTCCTTGTAGTCTTACTCATTTATGCAATTACAAGTCTACTCCTATTTGTACTTAATTGTGGAAATAATAATTGGATTATTCTGCTTAGCTCGTCACTAGTGCTCAGTTCCTTAGTTATTTCTGTTACTACTGAGTCGGTTGTACTCATACTATACCCTTCACTTTATGTGCAGATCCAGGTGAGTTAGAAGGCGGCGATCGTTGAGTTGAGGCCGACTATCTTTGGAGACTGCAAGGTAGTTGTTAGCGTCTGCATGACCTTGTTACTCCTCTTCTCACTTCTTCTTTTGGATAGTTAGACAGTTTATACATCTTAGTTCATAGTTTTAGATGGTCATGACTTAGTGACACCCCGATGTTTGGAGCTCGTTTCCGTATTTGCTATATTATATTTAGAGTTGATTTAGTTTATGAGAAATTCAAATGTTGGTATTGTTTTATTAAATTCTTATAATCGATATAGTACTAATATTTTGGGAAATAGGCTTGCCTTATAACACGATATGCGCCATCACGACCATTGTTAGATTTTGGGTCGTGACAGAATAACTAGCGGCCGATACATATGACCTTAATGAATAAAATTATATATTGGTTATTATATAAACGGTCAATTCAACGCAACGATGTAATTAACATAGGTTATATGACTATGACCTAAGTTAATGAACTTATATGGTTGCTATGAATAACTAGTGGCCGATACGTATGACCTTAATGAATAAAATTATATATTGGTTATTATATAAACGGTCAATTCAACGCAACGATGTAATTAACATAGGTTATATGACTATGACCTAAGTTAATGAACTTATATGGTTGCTATGAATAACTAGTGGCCGATACGTATGACCTTAATGAATAAAATTATATATTGGTTATTATATAAACGGTCAATTCAACGCAACGATGTAATTAACATAGGTTATATGACTATGACCTAAGTTAATGAACTTATATGGTTGCTATGAATAACTAGTGGCCGATACGTATGACCTTAATGAATAAAATTATATATTGGTTATTATATAAACGGTCAATTCAACGCAACGATGTAATTAACATAGGTTATATGACTATGACCTAAGTTAATGAACTTATATGGTTGCTATGAATAACTAGTGGCCGATACGTATGACCTTAATGAATAAAATTATATATTGGCTATTATATAAATGACCAATATAACTATGAATCGCAACGATGTAATTAGCATAGGTTATATGACTACAACCTTAGTTAATGGAGTTATATAGTTGCTATGAATAACTAGTGGCCGATACGTATGACCTCAATGAATGAAATTATATATTGGCTATTATATAAATGGTCAATATAACTATGAATCGCAACGATGTAATTAATATAATTTGCAAGAAACATTGAATGTAAAAAATTCTTTTTTTATTCATGTCATAAATAATCATGGCAATAGTTTGCTTAATAACTATAATTATTTGTTATGATAATATAATATAACCACAAAATTTGAAGAGACAATAAACTCCGCTAGCTAGTTATAACTTTTTGTCATGCATTTACCATATTAATAGTATTATTTAACTACAATAAATAGTTAAATAAATATTATTCTTTGATTACCAAAGTCATTACAAGAGCTAGTCCAAAAAGGAAATGGAGATATTTTAGGAATAATGAATTTTAAATATAAAAGTTTGATTTTTCTAAAATATAAAATATTTAGTAATTGTATTTAATCAAAGAATTTACTAATTCTCAAATAACAAATTTTAAAATATAAAAATTAATCATAAGCAATAGATGTGTGTGTGTGTGTGTTGTATGTAAGTTTGGTCCTTTATTATTTTTAAATAAGTATTTAGAGTAATTTCTTATATCTAAACTCTTATTTTATTAAATAAGTATTTGGAGTACCTTTTTTATATCTAAACTCTTAATTTAAGTACTCATATGGTGAAGACTTTNTAGTATACTTAAGGCCTCAAAGCTTATCAACTGACTCCTTGACTTATCAAGCTAATATCTATATATATATTAACACACACATATACACACACACACACATATATATATATATATAAATATATATATATATATATAAATATATATATATATATATATATATATGTTGTTGAACTTGTCTGCCTTCATGTTAGAGATTATGCTTAGGCTTTATTCATGCTCACATTATTTGTACTCAGTCGTAGAAATTATTGTATATGTTTACCTTAGTCTCTATTATTTGCTAATATGTTGTGATACTTGATGCGAGTTGTGTTCCCTTATTTGTTGATGATGGTGAGGCTAGTGAGGTACATGATTGAGTGAGGCCGAGGGCCTGGTTGTGAGAATATTAATACCATAGCGCGTGAGTTGTTCGCGTAGCACGTGAATTGACCGTGCGGGTTCAGGTATTGATACCATAGCGCATGAGTTGTCCGCGTAGCACGTGAATTGACCGTACGGATCCAGGTATTGATATGATGGCACATGAGTTGTCCGTGCTTAGCGCTTGGGCTTTGGGAGCCCCACCAGAGTCTGTACACACCCCCAGTGAGCGCAGAGTGTTGAGCGTTGAGTGTTGAGTGCGAGTGCTGAGTGATGGAGTGATATTGCTGTGAGGTTGCATTTACTTTTGTTGTTGTTGCATTTACCTNTATTTACCTATTAATTTTCCTTGTAGTCTTACTGATTTATGAAATTATATGTCTACTCCTATTTGTACTTAATTGTGGAAATAATAATTGCATTATTATGCTTAGCTCGTCACTAGTGCTCAGTTTCTTAGTTATTTCTGTTACTACTGAGTCGGTTATACTCATACTACACCCTGCACTTTATGTGTAGATCCAGGTGAGTTAGAAGACCGCGATTGTTGAGTTGAGGCCGGCTATCTTTGGAGACTGCAAGGTAGTTGTTAGCGTCTGCATGACCTTGTTACTCCTCTTGTCATTTCTTCTTTTGGACAGTTAGACAGTTTATATATCTTAGTTCATAGTTTTAGATGCTCATGACTTAGTGACACCCTGATGTTTGGGGCTCGTTTCCATATTTTCTATATTATATTTAGAGTTGATTTAGTTTATGAGAAATTCAAATGTTGGTATTGTTTTATTAATTCTTATAATCGATATAGTACTAATATTTTGGGAAATAGGCTTGCCTTGTAACACGATATGCGCCATCACAACCATTGTTAGATTTTGGGTCGTGATAGAATAACTAGCGGCCGATAAATATGACCTTAATGAATGAAATTATATTTTGGTTATTATATAAATGGTCAATTCAACGCAACGATGTAATTAACATAGGTTATACGACTATGACCTAAGTTAATGAACTTATATGGTTGCTATGAATAACTAGTGGCCGATACGTATGACCTCAATGAATGAAATTATATATTGGCTATTATATAAATGGTCAATATAACTATGAATCGCAACGATGTAATTAACATAGGTTATATGACTACAACCTTAGTTAATGGAGTTATATAGTTGCTATGAATAACTAATGGCCGATACGTATGACCTCAATGAATGAAATTATATATTGGCTATTATATAAATGGTCAATATAACTATGAATCGCAACGATGTAATTAACATAATTTGCAAGAAACATTGAATGTAAAAAATTCTTTTTTTATTCATGTCATAAATAATCATGGCAATAGTTTACTTAATAACTATAATTATTTGTTATGATAAGATAATATAGCCACAAAATTCGAAGAGACAATAAACTCCGCTAGCTAGTTATAACTTTTTGTCATGCATTTACCATATCAATAGTATTATTTAACTACAATAAATAGTTAAATAAATATTATTCTTTGATTACCAAAGTCATTACAAGAGCTAGTCCAAAAAGGAAATAGAGATATTTTAGGAATAATAAATTTTAAATATAAAAGTTAGATTTTTCTACAATATAAACTATTTAGTAATTGTATTTAATCAAAGAATTTACTAATTCTCAAATAACNTAAAAGGAAATAGAGATATTTTAGGAATAATGAATTTTAAATATAAAAGTTTGATTTTTCTAAAATATAAACTATTTAGTAATTGTATTTAATCAAAGAATTTACTAATTCTCAAATAACAAATTTTAAAATATAAAAATTAATCATAAGCAATAGATCAGTATACTTAAGGTCTCAAAGCTTATCAATTGACTCCTTGACTTATCAAGCTCATATATATATATATATATATATGTGTGTGTGTGTGTGTGTTGTATGTAAGTTTGGTCCTTTATTATTTTTAAATAAGTATTTAGAGTAATTTCTTATATGTAAACTCTTATTTTATCAAATAAGTATTTGGAGTACCTTTTTTATATCTAAATTCTTAATTTAAGTACTCATATGGTGAAGACTTTATATATTTATTTATCCATTTATTTGTGTATATGTGGTCCTGAATGTTTTGGAATAAGTACTTAAAATAATTTCATATATCTAAACACTTATTTTAAATAAGTACTCATATATTAAAGAATTTTATGACAGTTTTAGTGCAATAAAAACTAATTTTAGTGGTTGATGACATTTTCTAACTAATTATCTATGAAATAATGTTAGATTTATGATTTCATCACTAAATAAAAAGAAAACATATTAATTTAAATATGGATTTTTTTACAAAAAAAAAAAAGTGAAATTCATTGCTAAAATAGTGGCGCTAACATTTAGCAATGAAATATCGAAGCTAACAATATCTTATTATTCATCTTAATTTTTAATAACTATCTTTTTATTATTATATCAAATATAAAAATATATTTTCTTTACCCTAAGAATTAAGAAGTATTATAACTCTCTTTTCTAAAATGAAGTATTATAACACTAAGAATTAAGAAGTATTATAACTCTATTTTTTAAAAAGAAGTATCTTCTCTAAAAATATATGTATATAGATGAATAAATTCGAAATATATATGTGTATACTACAAAAAAAAAAGGATGAAAAAATACGTAAAAAGATAAATAAAAAAAAGGTTTATGGGAAAGAGGTTTGCATGCTTGATATTTTCCATGTATTGGGAAGACAAGCATTAAATGGGTGTGAGAGAATCATGGAGAGAAATTCAAACCTAGTAGTAAGGACATTTTCGGTATAAAGTTTGTTCAAAAACCCTAATTTGGGTGTGATTTTACTTTAATAATCTCATTTGGGTCATTGTGGCCAAAAGAATTTTCCATAATTGAGGTGTTTGTAGTCTTCAAAAACAATTACCATTAAGGGTAAAATAAGAAGAAAAAATAATCAATTTTATCTTGAACTTCTATAACAAATAATTTGACAACTATTTTTAAAAATCACGATAAATAATTTGAGACAGAGGAAGTAAGTTATTGTAATCTTCGGAAGCCAAAAAAAGAAAGTTCTGTTAATGGTATCAGAAGGGCCTAAAAACTCTTGTACAGAAGATCATTAATTTACTTTTGAGTGTTTTTTACATCATTTTGTAAGCTGCAATTCTATAGTTAAAACTGCACGTTTGACTCCGCTTGCTTCAAATCTTAAAATATCAGTGTGATACTATTTGCCTAGTTAAACATGACGCCGAGAATGAGAATTACAAACTAAATATGTTATGGCAAATAAACAGATTTTTTAAATTTTGTATGCTGTGTGATATGTATTAAATTAAGTTCGTCCTTATACAAGGGTACACGATCAATCGTCTAGACTATGGATCTTTATTTGCAAAAATTACAACAGACAAATGTGAACTCCATAACTGGATTGAGAACACAATACAACTCAATACTTATGAAGAAGAACGAGACTGAGAAGAATGAAGCACTTTATCCTCAATCTCAAGAAGTGCACTATGTTTGGAGCCTTTCCCCTTCAAGAAATTAGAGTACCAATGTGCAGAAAGCTTTGGATATCTTTGCAAGTTTTTGTCATCAAAATCCACATAATATAGGCCAAATGCCGAACCATATGCGTCCAGTAACTCAAAACAGTCTAAAAATGACCATGTGAAGTAGCCTTTCACGTTTGATCCATTCCTAGAATAACAAAGAGATGGACACGGATGTCATACGGTGAAATGCCTAAACATAAAATTTCTCCAAATTTTGTGGTTTTACAAGGACATGCAGAGGATGCACGGAAAGATATTTCTTATCAATTACAACTGAGTGCAAAGATGAGTTACTTAAGTGCTTGATCTACGCGTTTAAGCAAAGACGGTTCATCTATTTCATGTAAATATTCTACAGGCCTATAGTCTCCCATCAATAACTAATGTGTTATGTGAGAATATGGGGCTTACCTCACAGCGTCAAGCAAATTCCCAATATAAGCTTGTAGATAGTCTACCCTGGTTGTGTCATTCAGTATCGCATTTCGTGGTGTCATTTGACCTACCAAGACAAAAAAACACCGAGCTTTAAATAGGGGTGTCAAATGGGCGGGTTTGGCTGAATTTGGGCGGGTCAAGATGAGTTAGGTCAATAAATGGGTCATTGCCCAACCCAACCCAAAATTTACTTGGGCTAAGATGGGCTGGGTCAAGATGGGTTAAACAATGAGTCATATCCCAACTAGCCCAACATGACCCATGTTTTAGAATCATGCTCATTTTGCATAAACAAAACCTTTTACCTTTTATACATAGGTGTATAAAAGGTAAATAAATACTATTAGTATTTTGAGAATCAAAATATATTTTCTTAAATAATAAATTAGTATTTAAAATGTGTAAGTTGAAAAATATTTTGCGGGTGGGTGTGGGAGGGGTGGGGGGTGGTTCAGAAAAATGAAAAAAAAGGGATTGGATGGGTTTGGGCTCAAATTGACGCCCCTGCCCCTGGGCTTTTTAGAGCTTCTTGATTTTAGGGGTTCAAAGAAAGATATATATATTCGATTGGGACGCCGAAGCCTATAAAACAACTTTCTTGGGCTCAGAAATTTAAAGCAAAAGGTATAAAATTTTGTGTGTGTCTGTGTGTGAATGAGAGAGAAACAGAGAGAGGGACCATTTTCATGAATATACATAGGCGGATTGCCATAAGCTTGCTTGAAATATTCTAGTACTCCTTGTAGACCAGGTTCCGTCACTGGATACTGATTCAGAAGAAAAATGTCAGAATGGAAAAACACATAAACATAAACAAGGCAAAGTGCACCGTGGAATTGATGCATGTCGCAACCCTCACCATGCCTGGTTGTGTAGTAGCACCATCTGTCACTGCATAAATAAGGATATAGAAGCATTGAATCTTGACATCAGACAAATCTATCTTTATTTGGCTACTCGACCAAATTTAAGCTGAATATTGTCTTCAAATGCCAATACATGATAATTATCTTTATTTTATGATGCATTAGACATTGATCTTACATATAAATTGAAAAGCTGCATCAGCACTGAAGTCTCTGATATCAGTTTCCAAGCTGCTAGAGCTATCTGTGACATGTACTGTCATATAATGGTTCAGGGCTATGAAGTCTATAGCGCCTTTAACTTGCGCAGATTCTTGTCTTGTGAATTTGGGCAATCTAGAGCCAGCATTCCTCTTCATTACGTCAGGATAGTCTCCAAATATCAAGGGATTGGCAAACCTGCAATGAGGATTGAAATTTTAGTGAACCAAATAAGCTCAGCCTTGCATTACTTCCTGAATCATTGTACAAATGATGTTTGAGATTGTCTTGATGCTAATAAGCGCTTACCAGCCCAGGTAAAAATCATTAGCTCGTTGTGCTGCAATTATATCGGTCGTTTTATTTGTATAAGGAAGGGACCAAAATGCAAAGAGATTTAGTCCTACAAAACCATGTTGAGTTGTCTGCATTGGAACATAACAAACTATTAGCAAACATTTAAGACTTCAGAACACTAGTAATCACTCGTATATCACTTGATATGATGTTTAAAGGTGATACCTTGTACTTCCTCCTGTAAAGTCTCAGTACAGCTGAATGAGCGAGAAGTAAATTATGAGCTGCTATGTATGGCTCGGTTGAAGAGTTACCTATCGAGCAAGGTCTAAATCCAAAAGGTGGGGAACAATGATTTGGAGGGCTGAATCCATTATCATAACCACCTAAAGCGAATACATTGGCCTCGTTCAAGGTAGTCCAATACAAAACCCTATCACCAAATTCCTTGAAGCACACATCCGAGTAGGCAGTGAAGTCATCACTACAAGAAAAACACGAGAAATTCTTATGCATTCAGTTAGGTGTAAAGAATATGTAGCCAAAATTTGAACTAGATTAAAAGTACTCTGCATCGATCACACATTATCTTTCTACTCATCCATCCTCCATATTCATCTTCAAGTGCTTGTGGAAGATCACTATGACATAGAGTAATATGTGGTTCAATTCCTACAAATTTAGGAAAATGAAAACACAATGGAGTCAATCAGGTAAGTTATTGATCATTTATATACTCTTACTAACAAGAGCGACATTCAAACTTTCAACTGAAAAACATAAGAACTAGCTAGTGCTCAGGGAAATGTAAATATAACCACGGCTGAGAAGTTCATCAATGAGATTGTTGTAATACTGCAATCCCTTAGGATTAACAGGACCTCTTCCATCTACACAGAAGACAAAATTCAAGTATGAGAAGGAAGATAAAGCTTATAACAGCATAATATGTATTAAGGGAGTAGTTGAATAATGGAGCCTACTGGGAATAAGTCTCGACCACGAAATGGAAAATCGATAGCCTTCCAAACCCGTGTCAGCCATGAGTTTTACATCCTCCTGCAATACACAACGTTTAGGGCAATCAAATTAATCATCAATTATGTGAACTCAGAGATATACTTATCATGTTTCGTCTGCCAGACCTTGTATTTATGGTACGCGTCACAAGATACATCTGCTGTGGCTCCTCCATATTCACCTGAAAATTTAGGAGACTTTTACAATTTAGTGTCAGTTGCTGCTGCTGTAGGAACAGGGCAAATTTACTGGCCCATCCAAACCATAATGATCCTTTAAAATAATACCATTGTGAAGGAAGAAGGAAAAGAGAAAATTTGTGAGGTGAAAGAGGAAAGATCGAGATTGGAGAAGGCCTAACTGAACTACAGTAGTTTGATTGACAATTGAAACTCGTATACTAGTAATTGGATTGTCCTCTACGGATCATTGGGAATCTTCATAGATGCAAACCGTGCAATGTTATTAATCTTACATGTCCGCACGTCAAAAGGAACATATGTTTTAAGTTCAGAGATTAGCAAGGTAACCACAAGGATTAAAGAGAACAAACCAGCATGAGCAAAGGTGTCCCAAATGGTAGGAGTCCGTCCATCTTCAAATGCTGCCCCTTCCACCTATCGCCAAAATAACCACTAGTCAAGTATCTACTGTTTACTGTATTTGCTAACCAGCATTATATACATACATATACACATACATATTGCATATACATATATAATGTGTGTGTGACCGCGCGACTCGTCGTGTGTGTTTTTGTGTATCTGAGTGTGTGCACACACGTGCATGTATGCATATATGTATGCTAATGATCAGCAGAAATTACTGACCTGATAAGCAGAAGAACCGGAACCAAAAACGAAAGTATCAGGGAAGTCCGTTCTGCTGAAATCATCGCCGCCGAAAACTAGAACCGGCGAAACAAGCATCATCACCGTGAATATACATCGGAATTGCTTTGCCGGCGACATCCTTCTTCTCTGCCTCTGGTGCTGCCGGCTCGATCGCCAATTATAGGTACTCTCGTAGCTTCCGTAAAACTTCTATTTTATGCTCTCTCAATTTTGTCCTATACAACTGGCGGCTTCTCTCTGGAGGAAAATGTAAAGATCAAACTACCAATGAATAGTTTACAGAGAGAACAAAAAGGCATTTGGAAAAAGAATTAGATGACAAAACTAAGCCAAGTCTCCGTCCGTTTTAACTTTTTGCAATCACTACGTACAAATCGTGCTCAACTTTTGAGTCAGTGGCGGAGCTACATAGAATCACTTCGCCAGAAAAATACACACTTTAGAACGGTAAAAATTATTCTTATATATATATATATATATATATATATATATATATTGAACTGATTTTGACATGGTTC
>AWOL01S0022771.1:12743-70583 GCA_000715115.1 Nicotiana otophora
TATATATATATATATATATATATATATATATATAATGAACTGATTTTGACATGGTTCAAAACTTCAAATAGGTGGGATGGTCTTGATGGTTCGAATTTATTTTTGCGGCAATAAATCAATCAATTAGAAAATCTATTCAGCAACAAGTATCCAAAGCAAAAAATGCTCATGCACACAAAATGCCAAATCTTCATTCATATGGTTTAAAAGTTGTTTACTTTTGGACATCCCTTTATTTTCTGACTTTATAACGTTTTACTAGAAATTGCGTATTCTATGTCATAGAATATCAACTAACTCATTCATTAATTGAACAACTTAATCCATCGAGTTCATTCATTGAAAGTCTATTCTCTTTCTTTTGTTCTTGAGATTTAAGTTTAATAGGGATACGGTGGAATGCATAAGATAGAAGGCTGAGTCCCCAAATGAGCCCTACGCGACACAATTTAAATAGTCAGGCCAACTTCTTTCGGATACCAGATTGTTAAACAAAAAAAGACAGAATTTGGATTGAATTTCTAGTCCAAAATGAGAAAAGTTGAAAGACCATCAGAAATATCTACATTAGGAAGAGTTGAGCCTTGATAAAACCACTCATAGTTTTCTTCAAAATAATCCTCTGCCTACCCCCATTAACAAAGAATCAGAAACGATTAAAGCTAATGTGCCCCGTCGGTACCGACTCAGTTATCCGATGTATTTGCTCTCTTCCAGCTTATACCTAGTTTTAAATACTTAAAACATAAATAAATTTTTAATTGTTAAAATAGTGCTTCAAAGATGTATACAGAATTTTAGGTGCTTTTTCTATCTTTAATAAATCATTGTGGGTCAAACGGTGATAGGAAATCTGTGTCCAAATTTTTACTAGGAGAAAGTATTACAAAGAAAGTATCTCTATATAATAAAAAGAGAGTCAAGACACTATATTAAGACGAGTGACAACATAATAAAAAGTCATTTAATAATTTTAAGATAAACAGTAGTTATTCATAAGATTAAGCCAAGTGTCAAAATACTACAAAGCCACTTGATAAATTTTAATGAATTTCAAATTTATATTTAAATTAAAAAAAGATATTTTAATTATAAGTAAAATACTAAATAAGAAAACTAATCAAATATAGCAGTAGAAAAAAATGTACTAAAAGATAAAATAAATATAATGTTAGGATATTTATAATTTGAATTAATTAAAAAAATAATTTAAATTAATATCACTTAAAAATTTATTGATAAATTTAGACAAGTGAAGAATTTTGATAGACAAAGATTTGATACTATTTGATGAATTCTATGCCAAGTTTCATCATTATAACATTTCAAGTTTAAATTTTTAGGACAAAACTCCAACAAAAAATTTAAAATTATTTTAAGATAGAGAATTAAAATAAAAAATTTAAACCTGCCAATTTTTAAAAATAAATACTTCCTCCCACATTTAAGAAAAATTAATACCCGCACCCCAAGTTTGTTTGGCATTTGGCATTTTTTGATTTATTTATTAAACCTTCCATGCAAAAAGAAAATAATATTTTCTCCCATACTTTTTTGTGTTGGAGTTTGTAATTTATTTATATATTTAATATTTTTTTCACAGAAATAAGAAAAAGGAAGAAAAAAATAAATCACCAGAAAATTCAACTCCACGATTGATGTCTTCCCAAACGTGGGCTTGGAACAACAATTCAAACCTACGTCCATAATTAATTGTTATTCACGTTCTCTTATGCAAATAATTATCTATGCAATTTTTTCTTTTAAGTACCTACATTAAGTCAAGTGGCAGCCTAATAATAATAAGTTACTTGGCATTGCTCAAGATAATTGGCAATATTAGGATAAGATAAATAAATAATGTAATAAAATTAATTAGTTTTGAATTAGTGTGGTTAATTTTCCTGATATGATTGTGAAATGCGGCATGTCTAATGACACTAGATGTGAAAGTTTTTTTTTTAATGAATTTTGTTGCTAAGTTATGTGAGTTGGATGTAATTTTGTAACTATCAACCAGTGTTCAAAAGACGAGGGCATAAGGCGTGGCGTTTTACTTAAAACTGAGCGAGGCGAAAGCCTCGGAACATGGGCCGTAAGCCCCATGGATATTTCAATTTATGAATTAATAATATAGCATTATATCACAAAATATATAAAAGAAACATTAAAAGTTCAAAAAAAACTAAAAAGAATTAAAGAAAATCGTATAAAATAAAAATATCTAGCATATTTTACAAGTATAAATAATACAATACTGTTAAAGTTACTATGAATTAACTACAACGTCAAATATGCCCTCCGTTTGTATTTCATTCCTATGTGTTGCTTTGATCAAATAAAAAGTATTATTTTATACGAAAAATGGTCAAATATGCCCTTGAACTATTGAAAATAGAGCAATTATCCCCTCCATTTATATTTGGGTACAAAATTGTCCTTGATGTGGAGTCTGTTAGTGGGGAGGGGCAAAAGTAAACCACTTTATTAACGGCAAGGGCAATTTTGTACCCAAATACAAATAGAGGAGATAATTGCTCCATTTTCAATAGTTCAGGGGAATATTTGAATATTTTTCCAATAATAAATTATGACTCCGTAAGATTTCACCTAAAGTACTCATTTATTTAGATGTAACATGACTCACTTGAAATATGATAAACTAGAGTGACTTGTATTTTCTAGCCTTTTTGGAACATTTTAAAAAATATGAAAAAATATTGGGTTATTATCAAATTTCAAATAATGTTTAATGGTAAAAGTATAAATTAATTAGTAACTTTGGATTTTCAATATTGAAATATTATGAGAATCTTTGCAATGAAAGGTCAAAATCTTTTCATTAATTGCAATTTAATGGATAATTTTGTAATTAGGGAAGCGGTTGAGTAGCTAATTGTAGAATATTTTGTTTAATAAGTAAATGGAAAGTTTGGTTATTGCCAAAAGCATTTTTTATGCCCTTTCATGTCATTCGTTGGATTAATTGATCAAAGCAACACATAGGAATGAACTACATGATAATATATTTTCGATTTGAACTAAGAAACTCCTCATATGCTGCCTCAAAATGTCAATTAATTTCACTATTAGGACTATCCTCAAACAAAGTTACACGACTAATTTAGACCTGATGAATCACTATTTGCAAGAATTGGAAACAAAATCAGCTGAGATTTGTGAAATTCACCACTATTCACTGTTGTGAGATACAATGTAACCACAATATATTTGTCAGGAAGAATGAAGTACATTATCCTCAATCTCAAGAATTGGACTATATTTAGAGCTTTTCCCCTTCAAGAAACTAGAGTGCCAATGTGCAGAAAACTTTGAATATCTTTGTAAATCTCAAAAGAAATACCTAAAGATAAAATTCCTCAAATTTTTGGTTAGACGTCTTTCAGAAAAGACTTGGACGGAATAGATACTTCTTATCAATTACTAAAGTGAAAAGACGAGTTACTCAAGTGCTTGATCTACGCGTTTAAAGAAGAGGTTATTCGTGATCTACGAGGGAGTACATATTTTGCCTAAAAGCAACTAGAATAGTTAGGTAATGTTAAGCCCGTTATAAATAATTAATATTCCTATGTTATATCTCTAATAATCTAAACTATCAAATAACACAATTCAATCCATTTTATGCAAATATTCCACAGGCCTACAATCTCTCATAAATAACATGTGTGATGTGAAGATAGGGGCTTGCCTCATAGCATCAAGCAAATTCCCAATATAAGCTTGCAGATGTTCTACCCTGCTTGTATCATTCAATGTTGCATTTCGTGCTGTCATTTGACCTGCCGAAACAAATCAGGCTGATATTTGATGGGTGAAAATGTGAGAAAAATAAAGTAAAGTTGATTTTTTGAAAAAATATAGATTTCTCTAGAATATTCTAGTGTAGTATCCTTGATATTTATCTACTAAATATATCTAAATGTTCTAGAATATCGTGAGAAGATAAGGTTATCTATTAGACACATCTAGATATTCTAGAGTATCGTGGGAAGATAAGGTTAACTAGACTTTTCTTGTACATGTTCTAGAATATTATCTAGAACCATCCTTAGAGAAGTATAAATAGGGGTGGCCTTAGACATTTGTAACTACGCAAAAAAAATCAAAAAAGCCTTATTTCCTAAACAAACTTCTCCTCTACAAAACTTTTCTTCTCTTTTGAAAGCTTCCTCTTCCTTAGTTGAATCTTCCTATTTTAGTTAGCGAACTTGGGCTAGCAGAAGGTCTCCAAATAATACTTTTCTACTGCTATTCTTTACATGGTATCAGAGCCATAGTTGGCTTCTAGATATATTTGAAAGGTCGAGTTAGTGGTTGATTCAACTAGTTTCTCTAAATGGATTTGGGTGGTTGTGCTAATGGACTGGGAATAGAGTTATTGAACCCGTCCAACTACAAGATATGGAAGACTTGTATGGAGTCATACCTTGTTGGTGAAGATTTGTGGGAAGTTGTCAATGGGAGTAACACAAGTCCTCGTGCTGACGCACCGTAAAATATCAATGCCCGTTGTTGCACCCTATTTTGCACTGGTCAAAACAAGATTCAACTTATGGTATCTCCGTTGTTGATGAAAGAGAGTCGCCACCTAATATTTAAAGTTATACTAGGGTACCTATTTAATTACTAAAGTCATATTTTTTATTGTTCTGCTAACCGGTGAGATTATGGGTAAGGGTTTTTATTCTTCTAAGGGGAAAGTATTAGGCATCCCTTAAAATCTACCTGAGGTAGCTCCATAGGACTTAGACTAAGTTAAATGATTAGTTATTTGTATTCTGCTTAACCGGTGCTAAAGGAATACGACTTACATGATATTTACAAAGAGGATGTGTAATTTTAAGAGGATATACGTTTATAAAGGAGTCTTTAGAAAATAATGTTGGTATATATGATTGAAAGAGTTTTATAAATGTGTGCATGATGTTTGCATTTATGAAACATGTGATAAAAGGCTAAGTTGTGAAATGCTTTGTGTTTAAAGGATGTGGTTATTTCTGTAACTCTAATGAAATAAGGGTGTTGTAAGAAAATGAGTCCAAGATGTACCTTAGCTTTCAAATTTCAACTTTTGAAGAAAACGTTTAAAAATCTTTTGTTGGTGGAAGCACCTTGCCTTTAAAAAGATTCACTCTTTTTTAGAAGGTCAATTTTGGATTTCATTTCTGATTATTTTAAAAAGAGGGATTGTCATCCTTACTAAGCTATTTTTGGCTTCACAATCTTCATAAAATGTCAGTGAAACATAAGAGATTAATAGCGTGAGTAGCATATGATTAACGAATAAAATTAATTACTACTAAACCTAATGTTTCTTTTAATCCTATATTTTTTTAGGATTTGTCCAAGTTGTTTACATGATTTAAGAGGTAAAGTAAAGCATTCAATCTAATATGATAATCTTTGTATACATGTGAGAGATAAAACAACAAAACGCAGCAAAGGCAGTGAAGCGGTAACGCTATAAAATAATAAAGCAGTAAATAGTAGAGGAGTAAAGGGAGAGGATGGACTCTGGTTTTGAGCCTCAAAAAGGCAGGCCCAGCAAACAGCAAGAACGGATAACAGCTGACTTCAAACTTCCTAGAATGCACAGGGGCGGATTTGGGCCTGAGTTCTTTTAGGAACTTGACAGGCCGAGTGGTTGTACATGTCAAAAAAGAAAGAGAGGGTCATTAGATATAATACTCTATACATACACTCATACATGAATATAAGTGGATGGATTGAATAGATTATAATAACAAATGGTAATTTGAGTTATGAAAGTTATACTAGTGTGGGGTCACATATGGTAAATTGATACATATTGAAAACCTTTCATTTTCATTAAACACTAAACCTAAAAGGAGTAATGAATGTCAATAGATTAGAGGCTAAGGGTAGAGTTCCATTCAAGGTCAAGGCTCTCTTTGGATCCCTAACACTTCAAAGTTCCCGAGGGTCTCAAGGCCCAGGGCAGTGCTTGTGCCAGGGAGAGTAGCCTAACCAAGAGCTAAACTTTACTTTCAAATACCCCTAACTACTCACATTCACTCTTCCCCATAGGTTTAAGTGCCAATGAGGCACTTTCAATGTACATCCCAATACCATAGTGGTACCATACCACAGAAGTATATACCCTTCCCATGATGGCTAAAGTAGAACATTATGAGACTACAAGACAACCTATCTACAATGTTATAACCATATGTCAAAACTAAATGGATGATTCACTATGAATAACATGTTAAGCAAATCCAAAAGAAATCAACTTCAAACACATACAGAGGCACGAACATTATCATATTACTGTTAAAGAATCAAACACTTGAGATCATATGTCCTAAGGATAGAGAGAGAACATATAGTCCAAGTCAGCAACAATTATGAATGTCACGCCCCATTTTCTTGCGAAGACGGGTTTCGATATGTGACAACTCTTTTAAATTGGTATTAAAAGAGAAGAGTCGCCACTTAACGATTTTGAGGTACGTTAGGGCATCAATTTGCAAATAACTCTGATTAGAACTAGTCTGTGTTACCAAAGATCGGGTAAGGGCTCAAATTACCTCGAAGAGAAGGTTTTAGGCACTCTTTGAGGTCCACAACTATGGGTCCCGGCCAAAATTCACGCTATGTGAGATTATTGGATTGTCTTATGTGATCATGTAAGTGAAGGAAGACAGTGAATTTAAAAGTTCAACTACAATGTAAACAAGTGTGAAGAAAATCGCACATGTGAAGGAATTAAACTATATATAAATGATTAATACAAGTCTTTAGAGGTTACAGGATACAACTTAATTATTCCAAATTCAAGAGACAAGGCGCGACCAATAAACATATAAAGGAGAGGGGTCCCAAGTTTTTTAGCCTAAAGGATCACCCTGTACAACATAATAATACTTCGCAACTCCCTTGGGATATGGGTTGCTCATATTATTCAGCGGGCATAGAGTATCATCTCCTGCTACCTAATTATTATGTTAAAGTTATTTACCTAAAGCACTCTAATTCAATTCTAAACCGTGTCCTATGCGTGCACTACCCGTCCAATGCATGTGGTCCAAGAGGCTTTGGACCTACTATTTGGGTGGTTCTAGACTTTACTTAGTGTTCTTAAAAGATAAAACTAGGGGCACATTCAAAACATATAGGACTACACATAAAATCAATAAACGGCTCAAGTTATCCTTCATACATAAGCAACAAAAGCACACGAGCAGATTTCACCTTAGGCAGTAGACAGTTTCAGAATTAAGGCATATTAGAGTCGTTAAGTCCTATAGACATGGCTTCTATGTGATCCCAATTCAAGACGTCCTACAGGCAGTTCTGCTATTTCATACTATTGAATTTGCAGATTTCAAGTATTATAAAATCTATAGACATGATCTCTAAGTTATTTGTGCCATGGGGCAATGAAAGCTATTAGAGAGTTCGTAATTATTTGTGTTTGGTCCTATAGGCATGCTTTCTTAGCGAGTAACAGTATCCTATAGGCATGTTCTCTAATAGTTGGTATTTAAACATAGATTCATCATGCATATTCCTATAGACATGTTATCTAGGCGGGCAGTGTAATAAGAACAACAGAAGTAGTCAATTAGTTAATTAATTATAGCTCTATAGACATGGTATCTAGATGAGTATTAGCAAAGGCATATATTAGTGCGATCATATAGGCATATTATCTAATAATCATATTGCAATTATACAAATAGTTATTGGCGTTTGATCCCTATAAACATTTTGTCTAATTATGCATAGAAGTAGATATGAGAGCAAGTAAAGCGTTTACTCAAACAAACATGATTTTGGATAATGTACGGGTATTAGACAAGTTAAGCGAAGTGTGTGATTTTATATAGGCATGATTTCTATATGTAGCACGTCAAACAAACAACAAGCAAGGCAATTAAATCTTATGGACAGGTTTTCTACCCGCTCATGCAATAATTAGGATACCTCATCCCCTTTTTCACTAATCTCTCTCGTCGTTTGTTATTACAGATTATTGCAGGCCCAATTAGAATAATAAAACAAATACAAACTTAATAGGGTAATTACATGCCCAAATACAACAATTATAGGTCCAACACAAGTACAAAGTAACCTAGCAGTGCCTTCTGGGCCTTCACCAGCCTTACTCTTGCATATCCAACATGCCTAATACCCATGTTCGCAAGCAAGTCTGACCAATGCTCAGATCCAATAACACATACGACCCAATAAGCCATGCCCCAAACATGAATACAATCGTCTTGCTTACCCATTAACAAACAACAAGAATATAGGGACATAAAATATGTCATTCAAATATCTCAGAGTTCAGGCAAAAACACATGGATTCCTACTACAATCATCAGCAGAAAGATTTTCTAAGTATCACCTTAGGGGTGATGTCTAATAGGTGGGAGGACACACATGTACAAGGACCTTACAATCACACAGCAAGAGCACATATGTAGGGCTTTCAAACTAGTAAATAAGTTCAAAGCACAAACTTCTTAGATGCGCCAGATTAGTTATAGGAAACATGAATCCATAAAGCAAGAAACTAAGCATGCGAGTTAAGGGCATGAATTGGTTCTAAGGAGATTAACAAGTGACAATGACATGCTTAAGAGACTCCCCTTTGGGGTAGATACCACAACAGTCTTCCCAAGAAGAACATAAGAATGCAAGGCAGAACATAAACTAAGAATTGTAGGCTAATTCATGGCAAGTAGAAGTGTTACTAAGGAAACCTATTAAAGAAGCTTAGGGTCAACAAACTCAACACCACAACTAATCAATAAACAACTACTTGATACAAATTGATCACATATAGCAAGTTCAGTTATGCACATCAAATATTCCCTAGGCATTAAACCCGAGCAAACCTAGTATTAGCAGGCATGAGTCTACAGAACAGGATGGTAGTAAAGCAGTCAACTATGGTGAGAATTGGGGTTTCACAAATGGTAGAGTAGCGTGCTTGTTTGAAAAGTTCAGAATTCATATTGACATGATTAAGTAACAAGTTATGCTTGAATGTCTTAGCATAGAGAAGTACAGTCGAGCAAATTCTGGGCATGAATAAATATCCCAAGAGTTATAGTGCAAGTATTCAGATTGAGACATGAAAGGGATACCGTATTAAACAGTCAATGTAAGAGATCAAGCATACATAAACATAACAACTTCGAACAAGTATCACAGCCCAGAAATCTTCTATGTTGACTATACTACGTGAACACATGCTAATTTATACAAGTCCAGGTGAAGAATTACAAGAGAAAATCAAAGCAAAAGATCGGCACAACATCATACTGGCTTTGAAAAGCCCACATAGCAGGGATATTCAGAAGCATGAATACAAACAATGAGGAAACATAATTGCGAGAGTTTGGACACTTACCAATTTGCAACTTTTAACAACAAATAGAGAAGAATCACTGAATTCCAGTAGAAAAGTAAGAACAACAGCAGGAATTCCAAACCCCCAGTGCGTCAGAGTTCACAAGATCTTCGAACGACCCCCGAGCAGTGCTCTCACTATGGAGGTAGTTAGAGATGATTCTGGTGGCCTTGGATTTCAGCCGGTACCATCAAAAAGTACAAAAAGTATAGAAGAGTGAGAGTTGAGAGAATAGTAGTAGTGGTAGCAATAATTGTTCAGTCCTCGAGGGGAAACATGGAAGGGGGTTTATATAGTAGTTAAATAAAACGTGTAAACAAGGAAAGAAAATTAAGCAAACATAAACAAGGAAAGAAAGATACACATGCAATCAGTAAAGTAACTAGAAAGGAAAGAAATCGAACTCCAAACCCTAGTTACGGTTCAATGCTTAAAATCGGCCAATTGGTGTGAAGAATCAGGCCTTTCTTCATGTATATGGATGAAATATTATCCAAATCTCAAATATTGAGGTCGATTCCAGTCCGATCTAGAAGATGGTACTTGCCAAAATTGGGCAAGTACCTAGGTAATACCACGAACGCGTGACCAGTAGCGGAGGAACATAGATATGGTAAGCAAATAATGGAGGAATCCCATTATCAATGGGATTAGGAGAGGAATTTAAGGGGGAAGGGGGGCTAGGGTTCTTCAGAGAGAGAGAGAGGATGAGAGAATACAGAGGCGGCTGGGTGGGGAAATGGGTCTCTAGAGTTTGGGCGAGGGATTATAAAGAGAGGAGAAGGGTTGTTGTGGGTCGTTGATCATTTAAGATCAACGGCCATGATCGAAGGGGAAGCAAGATAGTTTTCTTGATGGGTCATGACCGGGTTAAGTTAAAGGGTCGTTTGGTTTGTGCTGTTGAGAGGTGAGATGAGATGGGCTAGGTGTTTGGGCTTTGAAATTGTCCGAACAATTGGCATGTTTGGGGCCAGCTCTTGAAACCCCTAAAATTTATTAAAAATAGATTATTAAAATGTCTAATAAATGGTAAAAATATTATTTATTCTATGAAAAATTCTTGAAAATAATAACTCAACATTATAAAAATATAAAATGCTATTTTGGCATAAATAATACAATAAATGCAATTATTTTAGGATATAGGCTATTATTGTAACTAATATAGATAAAATAGAGAAAATGCACATATAATTATATAAAAATGAGATGAAGCATTATAAAAATGCATGTGGGGTATAAAATGATAAATTTGAGTGATTAAATCACCCTCAAATGATTTAGAGAGATAATTAATAGATATTTAAACAAATTAAATGCGAGAAAATCACTTTTAAAGCTTTAAAAATCATAGAAAATTATAGAAAATACTTATATGACTCTTGTAGATTGGGTAATAATGCAAAAATGATATTTTTAAAGTATATGAAATATTTCATAAAATATGAGGGGGGAAATTGGGTATTAACAATGAACACAAACACATATGCTTTAATAACCTTCAGTTAGACTAATCAAGGATTGATTTAACTTAGGCATTGTTCTCTAGTATGTACATAGGTTAACAACTCCAATTATCAAGAGAAGATAGATTAACAATTACAATTAAGGTTCTTGAGGAGTGTTAACAATACTATATGTTAATTACTACAACTGGTGCTCTCTAAAGAATGCCAATACAGATACATACCAGCAGCTTCAAATACAGATTAATAATCTTAATTAAGAGGCACATGTTGAGGACTTCAATTAGGACATTCAGAGAGCATGAACAGGGGTTCAAAGCAGTATCCATGATTAGAGCTTCCACTGGTACTATCAGAGGTACCCAAACTACAATCAGAACTTCTAAAAAAGATACTAACAGGGTCAAAGGTTCACAATCTTAATTAGTACTCCTAGAGGTGTTAATCAGGATCACAAATCAGTAGGATGCAATTATGACTTCTAAAGATATTAGCAAAGTCACACATTCACAACTTCATTTAGGACTTTCTGATGGTATTAACTTCACACTAATCTTATTGAGGGTAAAACATGCTATTATATCTAAGCAGTAGCAACAAGAGACTCTCTTTAGAATTTACAAGCTAAGTTTAATCCATTTAAGAGAGCTTAATGAAGTTTCAAATCAGTCTGGGCAGGTGTAGGGTCAGGAAGGACAAACAGAGGCACTGAAGAACAAAAATGAATGCAGGATCACAAGAACACACACAAAAGACAACTAGCAGAGTTCATATCATGAAAGTATTACTAACAGTGTCACCATATGAGCTTCAGAAAAATGATAAAAGTATTATCACATTGGGAAAACATGTTAAGCATGTTTGGGATGGGGTTTCAGGTATAATGGAACTTAGCAGCAGTATTTTAGCTAAAGAAATGTGTTATCATGACCTGATTATATCTCATCCTTACTTCATGATTTAAACTAAGTGTAAAGTAATCTTTAGAACATACACAAAAGTGATACAAGGATCCAAATAGCTTAGGACAAATTTACATAAATAGTCGTGAGTTTAATCAACCAATTAACAGAATCACATAAGCGCATTAAAGAGATAAAACAAGCTTAAATATCATGAGTTAGTATCTCTGAACTAAGGTAACAAACTGCTTCTCAGCACTAAATGATCCATACTTTGTTTACATCTAGACTATTGAGGGAACTACAAAAGTAACATTTAAAGCAAGTCAGCATATCAGTCAGAATAGTGCTAATAAAATCATTAAAGAGGTCTGAAACCAGGTATTAGGAGTGTTAAGAAGTTCTTCAGTCACTTTCAGAGTTAACAATAAACATAAATCATCAAATGCATATCAATATCAGCATGTAATTCTAATTTTAATAACTTAAAGAAGTTCATGATCGCAGAAAACTACTTAACAGTCATTAATACACATATAAAACAGTTAAAGAGACATAAACACATTGTTAATAACATCATTCAACAAAACTATTAAAGCAGTTCATATTACCTTGGCGTGGGAAATGAGAGATCTACCGTTAAATCATGAGAGACATCGGTCGAAATCCTAATACCCAGAGGTCATTGCATTTGACCTCTGGATATTGAATATCAATGATGAAGCCAGTTAATGTCCTCATGCTTGCTTCGATTTGAAAGGTCATGAGAGAAATTTAGACAAATCCAAGTTTCACGTTTTGGTCTGTGACTCAAGGATTAGGGATTTTGAAATCAAATGGTGAAAACAGAAAGAACAACAAGATTTGAAGTACAGGAGCAAAACGGATAACCATGTATGCCATGGATTTGAAAGATCACATGCGATTTGAGGTTTCATCTTTGGGGTTAGGGTTCTAATTTGAGGATTTCAAATTTGATCAATGAAAGAGGAAAGGGTTCAGCGGGGAATCACGGATGCATGAGACAGTAGGGATGAATCTTTGAGCGATTTGAGACCTTGCATGAATTCGTGCAAGGTTTTCTTGATTGATTAGGTGATGGGAGTTGAGAGAGTAGAGAGGAAAAGGAAAGAAGGGGCGGCCGCATATGGGTGGAAATGATTTAAGGTTAGAGAGAAAGGGGTATGTCGTCTCTGAATTAAGAATGAGGGAGTTGATCTGGGCCATTGATTTGTTGTGTTTGTTTTGTGAGGGTGGGAGACGGGTGATATGGCAGGAGAGGATTGGTTCAATGGGAGTGACATGGATTGCCAAAGTGGAGAGTGAGGGAATTGGAT
The DNA here is from genome assembly GCA_000715115.1 of Nicotiana otophora. NCBI lineage: Eukaryota > Viridiplantae > Streptophyta > Magnoliopsida > Solanales > Solanaceae > Nicotiana > Nicotiana otophora. The sequence continues at coordinate 25,858 of AWOL01S0022771.1, forward strand.
TGGGCTGGTGCATTTGGGCCAATTTTGATTTAAAAAATAGCCAATTTGTGTTTAGGGGTGCAATTACAATTTTAGCCGTTTAGTCTTTAACCTCTTTGAAAATTAATATAAATAAACTTAATTATTCAATAAAATATAGTAAAATTATAACTATCAAATATACTACTAATTATTGTAATTAATTATTTATAAAATATTTGTTTTCTAAATTATAACACTAATTTTGAATTATTAATATAGTAATCTAATTAATTAGGAATTAAGGAATAATTAATTAAATTAACTATAAATATTATTTTATGTATATATAAAAACAATTCTAATGATCTTGAAATAATAAATATATTTGTAATTACATAATACCAATACTAAATTTATTAATTTCGAAAATAATACTCAGTTAATTTGTAAAATAGGTACTATTGATAGAAAATGCTTTCAAAACATTCATTGTAAATTATTAAGTATAAATTAATTAATTTTAAAAAGGAGGGCCAAAATTGGTTATCAACACGTGTAAGAAGTGGAAGCATATTAATGCTAAGGCGGAGTTTATCCTGAAGAAGTCCATCTCCCCTAATTTATTTGATCATATTATAAAGCGTAAATTAGCTCATGAAATATGGAGGACCATCGATCGGTTATTCGAAAAGAAGGATGAAGCTCGGCTACAGATTTTGGAGAATGAATTGGCTAACGCTACTCAAGGTAATCTTTCTATCGCCGAGTATTTTTTGAAGGTTAAAAATTTATGTTCTGAAATTTCTTTATTGAATCCGGATGAGGCTATCTCGGAAGCACGAATAAGAAGAATTCTTATTCGTGGTTTAAAGCTAGAATATATTCCCTTTGTTATATCGATTCAAGGATGGGTTCAACAACCATCCTTGGAAGAATTTGAGAATTTGTTGTCATCACAGGAGCTGCTAGCCAAACAGATGGCTGGTGTATCTATCAAACAAGGGGAAGAAAATGATCTTGCCACTTATAACAGGAACTTTAAAGGGAAATAAAGAGATAGCATGCACTTTCGATCCGCAAGTGGTTCAAGCTCGCCAGGAAAGAAGGGAGAGTCTTTCAATAACGGTAAAAAGCATTTAAATGTTACCGTTGTGGCAAAGTTGGACACATAAAAAGATATTGTCGAGCCAAAGAGAGCAATATGGCTCAAACCAAGAAAGCTGCCGAAGAAGAAGAAAAAGAAGAAGACTGGGGAAGTTCTTCGTAATGGAGACTCGAGCTATAAATGCCATGGCTTCCATAAATTTTGAAAGAGACTGGATCGTGGATTCAGGATGTGGGCACCATCTCACTGGAGATCAATCCAAATTCTCCACCTTTCGCGAATACAATTGACATGATGTCATTGTTACAGCAGATAATACAGCCCATAATGTGGAGAAGGAAGGCACTGTTGTGATCAACGAGAAGCAAGAAGTCGCTATCACCCTCAACAGTGTCTTTCATGTTCCAGGTATAAAGAAAAATCTATTTTCAGTTGCAAATATTGTATATGTTGGAAACTATTTGTTCTTTGCCCACGTGATGTGAAGTTCCTCCGAAATATCAAGGTGCTCAAGGCAGATATCATTCACTCAGGTAAGAGAGTTAACGATTTATATGTTATATCTGCCTCTCATTCATATATTGAGAAGATGAGTAGCAATGATAACACACATCTTTGGCATGCTAGACTTGGACATCTAAGCATGGATAAATTAAAATTCATGGTAAACTTGAATCTAGTAAAAGGATTGCCCAACTTAAGAAATTTTGGTGGAGGAGAGGTTTGTGAAGGATGTCAATATAGAAAGGCACATCGTCTTCCATTTGACAGATCCTTCTCAACGTGCAATGCTCCACTAAAACTAGTTCATAGTGACTTGATGGGGCCAACAAGAACTCCTTCATTCTCAGACTATTTGTATATGCTAATTTTTTTCATTGATGATTTTACTAGATTCACTTGGGTTTATTTTGTGAAGCAGAAGTTAGAAGTTTTCAATAAGTTTGTGGAGTTCAAAGAAACAGTTGAAGGCAAACTCGATTCCAGAATAAGGCGGTTGCGAACTGATAATGGCGGTGAGTTCACTTCAGACGAATTTCTTTCCTTTTGTCGTCGACATGGCATTAAAAGAGAAATCACATATGCTGATACACCACAACAAAATGGAGTGACTGAAAGGAAGATCCAACACTTAACTAAGACATGTAAGAGTTGGATTCATGCCAAGAATTTAGAGCCTTAAGGGCTGAAGTTATGAAATATGCAGCGTATGTGATTAACAAGATGCCACTTTCTTCAAACAATATGAAGTCTCCCTATGAATTAATGTTTGGATACAAGCTTAGTATTAAACACCTCAGGTTTTTGGCTCTATTTGTTATGTTCACATTCCGGATTCTCAACGGAGCAAGTTAGTTGCCAAGGCAAGGAAATACATCTTTGTAGGATATGATAAAAGAAAAAAAAGGGATGGAAGTGCATGGATCCTAAAACTCATCTCTTTGTTGTCTCAAAGGATGTCATATTCGACGAAGTGTCTTTGTATTATGGAGCTCCATCGTATGGAGCGAGTTCAAAAACCTTGAATAATAGAGATTCAAGCTGGCCCATTGCAGGTGCTTCTCTAGATAATACAGTTGTCGAGGAGTTAAGAGAACCGGGGGGGAGGGGGGGAGGGGCTGGACCTCAACAACATGAAACTCAGCAAGAAGATGATTCAAGTGGTTCGAGAAGGCCAAAAAGAACTATTATCAAGTCAGCTCGCTTCAGAGATAAAAATTTTGTCAATACATATTCCTGTTTGTTTGCAGGACCAATTGATGATGAAGAACCTTCTTCTTTCGAAGAAGCTAAAGGAATCAAAGAGTGGGAGCTTGCAATGGATGATGAAATGGAGGCTCTGATGAAAAATCAAACCTGGAGCCTTGTACCAAAATCGAAGGATGTATAACCCATTTTTTGTAAATGGGTTTACAAAATAAAAAGAAGAGCAGATGGAAGCATAGATACCTATAAAGCAAGGTTGGTTGCTCGAGGATTTTCTCAAAACTACGGTTAAGATTATGAATAAACCTTCAGTGCGGTGGCTAAGATGATCTCAGTCCGAGCTGTGCTAGACTTGGCTGCCTCGCATAATTGGAAGTTATGTCAACTTGATGTGAAGAATGCTTTATTATATGGAGAGCTTGACAAAGATATCTATATGCACCAACCACTCGGGTATGTCTCTAACTTACATCCTGATTATGTCAGTAAACTTAAGAATGCCCTTTATGGCCTCAAGCAAGCTCCACGAGCATGGTATGGTAAAATTGCCCAGTATCTACATTTCAGTGGCTATTGATAAATGGAAATTTGGACTTCTTATTAGCACCTTTTAACTTTCGTTTTAGTCCAAAGGTGTATAATTATATTTCCGAAAAATGATGAAATATGCTTACCTGTAGAAGTATTGAAAAATGAGCCACTACGATGAAATCCAACTCAACTCAAGGAGGAGTGATCTGAACAAGGACAAAAATCAGGCACAGAAGCTCAAGTGTGGACCGTAGATTTTTATCTGCGGCCGCAGAATGTGAAGGAAAATAACAGAGCCCCAACGCAAAGTGCGGACCGCATAATTATTGTGCGGCCGCAGAAGCTACGTAAGAGCCAAAGTTCATATAGTTTCATTTTAAGTTTAGGAAGAAATGCGGACAGCACAATAATTGTGCAGCCGTAGAAACAGCTATGCGACCGCACTCAAGAAATGTGTAGTCCGCAGAAGAGCCCAGTGCGGCCGCACCAAGAATTATGCGGACCACAGAACATGAGAGATGCGGCCGCAATACAGAATTGTGTAGCCGCAGAGTCAACTCCTGTCAAGATCTGAAGAGAAGTGCGGACCGCACATATAATTGTGCGACCGCAGAACCTCTGAAAGGGCAATTTTGTCCGAAAATTTTAGCTTTGTATAAATAGACTACTTTCACGAAATTAGGTTAAGTTTTGAAGATTGAAAGTCCTGTAACCGTTTTTACTTGCCTCTTTAAGCAACTTTAGCTTACTTTGGTGATTTAACATCGGATTTTTATCTTTTAATCTTGCAATATGAGTTTTATCATCTTTTCTTCTTTATTTTCTTCTATACCCATTATGAGTAGCTAGATTTCTAACTAGGGTTACGACCCAACCCTAGTGTGTAAACCTAATGAGTGTTTGATTTATTACTTGTTTATGGTTGGGTGTTGATTATCTAGCCTTGTTCTTGCTTTTACTTGAAGATTTAATGGTTGCAGATATTATCTCATGCCTAATTGACTTGGTCTCTTCTTCAGAAAGAGAGACTTAGTCTAGAAAAACTTGGCTAACAAGAATTTGGGATAAAATCAAGAGATTGATAGTCCCAAATCCCAATTAAAGGGTTGAACCTAGAGATAGTAAAACCCGACTTGAGCATTTTATCAACTGTTTTGTTCAATACCCATTTGGAATTGAGAAAGCCAAATTGGGCAAAATCACTCTTACCGAGAGGTATTGAGTAGGTATTTGAGTGTTGATTGTTATAATACACCCAGACCAACAAAACAAGCTTTAAAGTTTACAACCCGTTAGGCAAACACCTAGGTGAAGGTCATAGCCCTAGGCCTTTTATATATTTGAAAACCATCCAAAAATAATATTCTCTAGTTTTATATCTTTAGAATTGTAATCCTTAACGTACTTTTAGAAGTAAAAACAAAACCATATTTGTGGAAGTACAACCAAGATACTTCACATTCTTTATCCAAATATATACCACTAATCCCATCTCAGCTCCCTGTGGATTCGATCCCGACTCCTTGTTGGGTATTATTATTGTAATCGACCGTTTCACAACCCCGAATAGAGGTGTGACTTAGACGAGATTAATTTTTGGCGCCGTTGCCGGGGAGCTAAAAACTGATTTAGCTATATATTTGTTTTTGTGTGTGAATTATCTTCTTTTCCTTCCGTGTTACTAATCTTTTTGGGTGAAACAATGGCTCTCAACAATAATGATCCTCTCGGAAACATGCCTTTGGCGGATGTGGACATGGAAGATAACCAAGTTGAAGAGGTTCCTCTTAAACCTCAAGCGAATAGAAGAGGTTGACCGCCTCAAGACAACGTTCCCATTCCACTCCCACCTCCACCAAGAGCGGTCGAATGAAGGGTATGCAAGTGCCATAGTACCGCCCTGCATTAGGACGGACAACTATCAAATCACAAATGTTATGCTCATATTGCTAGAGAAATGAGGATTCTTCACCGGGGCTCCGAATCAAAATGCGTACAAACACTTGAAAGGGTTTGTGGACACTTGCTGGGGGAGTAAACAGATAAACGTCTCCAATGATGCTTTAAGGTTGAGGCTATTTCCTTTCTCCCTACGGGGGAAAGCCTTGGATTGGTTAGGAAGTTTTCCAAACCATTCCATTTGTCACGACCCAAAATCCCAACATGTCGTGATGGCGCCTATCTCGTTACTAGGCAAGTCGATAATATCAATAAATCACAATTTCTTTTAAGTTTGAAAATTTTAATAATTAAATACAATACAAAATCCCACAAATACTTATACGAACGCTCCCCAAAACCTGGTGTCACTGAGTACATGAGCATCTAATATGAATACAAGTCTGGAAAAATACGGTCTATAATAGTTTAAGACCAAAATACGGTAAACAGGGAGATAGGGAAGGAGAGACAAGCTCTGCGAAATACGGCAGCTACCTCTAAATCTCCGGAAGATCAACTGTACGAGAGAATCAACACCCGCTATGTCCAGAAGTACCTGGATCTGCACACGAAGTGCAGGGTGTAGTACGAGTACAACCAACTCAGCAAGTAACAATAATAACTAAGGAACTGAAGATAGTGACGAGCTACACAATTATAGTTCACTTATAGTAATTCCAGCAAAGACTAAACATGCTTTCAAATCCAGCAGTTTAAGTCAAATCAATTTTATACAGTTCATGTTCATGTAATCCGGATATAGAATCTTTCAGAGAATTTCACAACAATGACAGATAGCAACTAAATGCAATTAATGAAAAGCAAGTACAGCCTCTCAGGCAACAGTCACTCAACTCGTCACAACAGCCCAACCACTTGGCTCTCAGCCCTCACACTCAATGGGTACCTGCGCTCACTGGGGGTGTACAGACTCCGGAGGTGCTCCTACAGGCCAAGCGCCATAATCCGCACGGATAACTCACGTGCTGCACGGATAACTCACGTGCTATAATATCCTGCATGGACAACTCACGTGCGATATATCCTTACCTCACCGACAGGCCTTCAGCCTTACTCAATCTTCAGCCTCTCTAGTCTCTCGGGCTCTCGAAAATCACAAAGATCAGCCCAAACAAAGATAACATAGTAAATCAACAAATATCAAGAAAGACTAAGGTATGATGCACAAGTAAAATCATGACTGAGTACAAGACAACAATTAGCAAATAATTCAACAAGTACGTGACCTCTGTGGGTCCCAATAGTACTATCACATAGCCTACGCATGATTTTTAACATGATTAAAATTCAAATTTCTTCAACACAAAGAGAGCTTATAGCTAACAACAAGTTATTCAACTTTACAGTTTCACGGGACAGACCAAGTCACAATCCCTTCGATGCACACCCACACGCCCGTCACCTAGCATGTGCGTCACCTCCAAAATAATCACATGACACAAAAATCCGGGGTTTCATATCCTCAGGACCAGATTTATAACTGTTACTTACCTCAAAACATGAAATTTTTTACTCTGCTATGCCTTTGCCTGGCAAATCGACCTCTGAATGCCTCGAATCTAGTCACAAATAATTTGTTTCAGTTAATAAAATTTATTGAAATTAATTCCATAAGAAAATACTAATTTTTCACAAAAATTCAAAATTTAGCTCAAAGATTTCCTGTGGGGCCAACGTCTCGGAACCCGACAAAAGTCACAAAATCCGAATGCTCATTCAACCACGAGTCTACCCATACCAATTTTACCAAAATCCGACCTCAACTCGACCCTCAAATCTACAAATTTTATTTCCAAATTTCTAAATTCAAATCTCCTATTTACACCTCAAATTTTGCACACAAGTCATAAATGATATAACAGACCTATTAAAATTTGCAGAATCTGATTTCGACTCCGATATCAAAAAGTCAACACCCTGTCAAACTTCCCAAAAATTCAACTTTCGTCATTTCAAGTCTAATTCCTCTACGGACCTCCAAAAAATTTTCCGGGCATGCTCTTAAGCCCAAAATCACCATACGGAGCTATTGGAATCATAAAAATTCAGTTCTGAGGTCGTTTACACCTAAGTCCACATTAGGTCAACTTTTCTAACTTAAAATTTTAAATTATGAGACTAAGTGTCTCATTTCACTCCGAATTCCTTCCGGACCCTAACCAACTAACCTGATAAGTCATAAATCAATTGTAAGACATAAATTAAGCAATAAATTGGGGAACGAGGTTATAATACTCAAAACAACCAGCAGGGATGAATTGTCGGAGAAATTTATTTCCAAGTTCTTTTCTCCCGGGCATATGGCTACCCTTAGAGACGAGATTCTAGCATTCAAACAAGAACCCAATGAGCCATTGCATGAAATATGGGAGAGGTACCGAACTATGGTGAAAGAGTGTCCAAACAATGACATGACGGAGGCTATGATTTAACAAACTTTCTATAGGGGGATCAATACTACCAATCAATGCGTGGTCAACCAACTTGCCGGTGGAAATTTCATGACAATGTCATATGCGGAAGCTTGTGAGATCTTAGATGAAATGGCGGATACTTCATCGGCATGGCAAAGTAGAGCAAATGTTCCTCAAGGTGATCCAAATGTGATTCACCTACATAAAGAATTGCATGATCATGGGAAAGTAATTTTCGAGTTGACCACCACAATGAATCAATTAGCCAAGGCTCAACTTCAACAAGTGCAAGGTCCTAAGCAAGTCAATGCAATGGAGGGAGTTAATATAATGGTAAACAAGAGAAGGAAAAAAAGTCCTCAAGTGCAAAACCGTGCGGAACATTATGTGCAAGAAGATAGTGGGTTTGATCAAGATGAATCTTACAATGACCAAGAGGAGGAAGTACAATATGTGAACAACTTCCAAGGGAAAAAAAACAACTCTCAAGGCCCGAATCAACAACAATGGCGACTTCATAGTAATCAAGGGAATTGGAACAATCAAAACAACCAAGGGAATTGGAACAATCAAAACAATCAAGGAAATTGGAATAGTCAAAATAACCAAGGCAATTGGAGTGGCAATAGTCAAAGATATTGGGGAGGCAACAACCAAGGGGGATGGATCAATAACCAAGAAAATTGGGGGTCGGGCTTTCAAAGGCCCCCGATATATCAACAACCGAGCAACCCGCCTCCTTATTCTTCCCAGGGTCCAAGCTCTTCCAAAAATGAGATGGGGCGAATTGAGAATATGTTTAAACAAATGATGAAGAAGAATGTCGACTCTGATGCTCAACTAGGCTCTCACAACACTTTAATTCGTAATTTGGAAGTTCAATTGGGGCAAATTTCGCAAGCTTTAAACACTCGTCCTAAGGGGGCACTACCAAGTGACACGGTGGTGAACCCAAAGGGAGGGACCAACACGGTACATGCCATGGCTATGACTACAAGGAGTGGAAAAGGTGGGGATGCACCCACCTCAAGTCAAAGGAAAATTGTGGATGATGAGCAAGGGGTACAAGAAGATGAGATCCCGAACCATGTGGTGCAAGCAAATGATGAAGTAAGAATTGATATTGATGACAATGTGGTGGATACTCAAGAAGAAGTGAACCCGTATAGAGAGCACATTGTTAAAATACCGGAAGCGGTAGTGCCAAAGGCTAACGCACCAATGCCAAGGCCTCCTCCTCCATATCCTCAAAGGCTTGCCAAGCAAAATGGCGAGAATCAATTCAAAAAGTTCATTGACATGATGAAGAGTCTATCTATTAATGTGCCATTGGTTGAGGCTTTGGAGAAAATGCCCGGTTATACAAAGTTCATGAAGGACTTGGTGATAAATAAGCGGTCGATAAATTATAAAACTATAAAGATGACTCATCACGGGAGTGCAATTGTGCACTCAATGGCTCCTAAATTGGAAGATCCTGGTGCTTTCACAATCCCTTGTACCATTGGAAGTGTCAACTTTGCTAGAGCTCTTTGTGATCTTGGGGAAAGTATCAATTTGATGCCTTATTTGGTTTTCAAGACTTTTGGAATTGGGAAACCAAGGCCCACATCTATGAGATTACAAATGGCAGATCGTACCATGAAGAGACCGTTGGGTATAATTGATGATGTGTTGGTTCGTGTTGATAAATTCATTTTCCCGGCGAATTTTGTGATTCTTGATTGTGAAGTGGACTATGAGGTGCCAATTATTATGGGTAGACCTTTCCTTGCAACGGGGAAGGCTCTTGTTGATGTGGAAGCCGGTGAACTCACTTTCCGGGTGCGTGATGAAAAGGTAGTTTTCCATGTGTGCAAATCTATGAGGCAATCGAATAGCAATAAAGTGTGTTCGTTTGTGGACTTGGTGTCTGATGTGATTATTGGTGATACTAGTGCCACGATGAATGTTGATGATACTTTGGAGGTCGTTTTTCTTAACCTTGATGATGACGAGATGGATGGCTATGTGGAATACGTGAACTCATTGCAAGGAATGGGGTCGTACACTTATGGACCCCGCAAATTGTCCTTGGATATTGAAAATCGGAAGACTCCTCCAACAAAGCCCTCAATTGAGGAGCCTCCTACTTTGGAGTTAAAGTCATTGCCTCCGCATCTCATGTATGAATTCCTTGGACCTAGTTCTACTTTACCAGTTATTTTTTCCGCTTGTTTGACTAACGTGCAGGTAGACTCTACATTGGCGGTGCTATAAAAGAGGAATAAAGCTATTGGATGGACATTGGCGGATATTCAGGGAATAAGCCCCGCATTTTGCATACACAAGATTAATTTGGAGGAAGATTCCAAACCCTCCATTGAACATCAAATGAGGCTAAATGAAGCAATGCAATAGGTGGTCAAAAAGGAAATCAACAAGTGGTTAGATGCAGGGGTTTTTTACCCCATTTCTGATAGTTTGTGGACCTCTCCAGTGCAATGTGTCCCAAAGAAAGGGGGCATGACGGTGATTACCAATGACAAGAAAGAGTTGATTCCTACAAGAACGGTGATCGGGTGGAGAGTGTGTATGGACTATCGCAAGCTCAACAAAGTCTCAAGGAAGGATCATTTCCCACTTCCCTTCCTAGATCAAATGCTTGATAGGTTGGTCGGTCGTGCTTTCTATTATTTTCTTGATGGGTATTTCGACTACAATCAAATTCTTATTGCTCTGGAGGATCAAAAGAAGATTATTTTCACATGTCCTTATGGTACTTTCGCATTCTTGCGGATGCCATTTGGGTTATGCAATGCACCGGCGACTTTTCAAAGGTGTATGATGGCTATCTTCACGGACATGGTGGAGATTTCCTTGAAATCTTCATGGATGACTTTTCGGTGGTCGGGAATTCTTTTGATGATTGCTTGAACAATTTGGATAAGATCTTGGCAAGATGTGAAGAGACGAACTTGGTGTTGAATTGGGAGAAATGTCATTTTATGATTGAGGAAAACATTGTCCTTGGCCATAAAATTTCAAAGAATGGCATTGAGGTCGACAAGGAGAAAATAGAGGTAATTTCTAAACTTCCACCTCCAACATATGTGAAGGGAGTGAGGAGTCTCTTGGGCCATGAGGGGTTCTACCGGCGTTTCATCAAGGATTTTTCCAAAGTGGTGAACCCCTTGTGTAAACTTTTAGAGAAAGATGCCAAATTTCATTTCAATGAGGATTGCATGAAGGCATTTGAATTGCCCAAGTTCAAATTGACAACTACTCTTATTATCACCGCCCCGAATTGGAGCTTGCCTTTTGAGCTCATGTATGACGCTAGTGATGTGGCGATCGGAGCAGTTTTGGGGCAACGTGTCAACAAGATATTTCATCCGATCGCCACATCACTAGCGTCATACATGAGCTCAAAAGGCAAGCTCCAATTCGGGGCGGTGATAATAAGAGTAGTTGTCAATTTGAACTTGGGCANTAGGTGGTCAAAAAGGAAATCAACAAGTGGTTAGATGCAGGGGTTTTTTACCCCATTTCTGATAGTTTGTGGACCTCTCCAGTGCAATGTGTCCCAAAGAAAGGGGGCATGACGGTGATTACCAATGACAAGAAAGAGTTGATTCCTACAAGAACGGTGATCGGGTGGAGAGTGTGTATGGACTATCGCAAGCTCAACAAAGTCTCAAGGAAGGATCATTTCCCACTTCCCTTCCTAGATCAAATGCTTGATAGGTTGGTCGGTCGTGCTTTCTATTATTTTCTTGATGGGTATTTCGACTACAATCAAATTCTTATTGCTCTGGAGGATCAAAAGAAGATTATTTTCACATGTCCTTATGGTACTTTCGCATTCTTGCGGATGCCATTTGGGTTATGCAATGCACCGGCGACTTTTCAAAGGTGTATGATGGCTATCTTCACGGACATGGTGGAGATTTCCTTGAAATCTTCATGGATGACTTTTCGGTGGTCGGGAATTCTTTTGATGATTGCTTGAACAATTTGGATAAGATCTTGGCAAGATGTGAAGAGACGAACTTGGTGTTGAATTGGGAGAAATGTCATTTTATGATTGAGGAAAACATTGTCCTTGGCCATAAAATTTCAAAGAATGGCATTGAGGTCGACAAGGAGAAAATAGAGGTAATTTCTAAACTTCCACCTCCAACATATGTGAAGGGAGTGAGGAGTCTCTTGGGCCATGAGGGGTTCTACCGGCGTTTCATCAAGGATTTTTCCAAAGTGGTGAACCCCTTGTGTAAACTTTTAGAGAAAGATGCCAAATTTCATTTCAATGAGGATTGCATGAAGGCATTTGAATTGCCCAAGTTCAAATTGACAACTACTCTTATTATCACCGCCCCGAATTGGAGCTTGCCTTTTGAGCTCATGTATGACGCTAGTGATGTGGCGATCGGAGCAGTTTTGGGGCAACGTGTCAACAAGATATTTCATCCGATCTACTATGCTAGTAAGACCATGAATGATGCCCAAGTCAATTACACTGTGACCGAAAAAGAGCTCCTTGCTATTATTTTTGCTATAGAGAAGTTCTTCCCGTACTTGATGGGTACAAAGGTGATTGTCCACACGGATCATGCGGCACTTCAGTACCTTATGAGCAAGAAAGATTCAAAGGCTCGGTTAATAAGATGGGTGCTTTTATTGCAAGAGTTCGATCTAGACATCCAAGACCGCAAAGGCAGTGAAAACTAAGTGGCGGACCACGTATCTTGCTTGGAGAATGAGGGGAGGCCACATGACGGCCTTGAAATCAATGACTCATTCCCCGACGAGCAACTTCTAGCCATTTCAATGACCGAGATGCCATGGTTCGCTGATTTAGCAAATTATCTTATGAGTGGTATTGTACTGGATGAGTTCTCTCCAAATTACCTTGTGGTGTTGAGTTGTGGACTCTATTGCCCTACTCTCTACAAGGACGCCAGTGATCTAGTCAAGTGTTGTGATGAATGCCAAAGGGCCGGTGGGATTTCAAAGAAGAATGAAATGCCCCTCACCACCATCTTGGAAATTAATATTTTTGATGTGTGGGGTATTGATTTCATGGTACCGTTTGTAAGCTCTTGTGGGAACACCTAAATTTTGGTAGTTGTGGATTATGTGTCAAAATGGGTCGAGGCCATTGCTCTACCCAACAAAGAAGCTAGAAGTATGGTGGCATTTTTAAAAAAGAATATCCTCACAAGGTTTGGTACTCTGCGGGCCATTATAAGCGATGGGGGTCCCATTTTTGTAACAAAGCTTTTGATACCTTGCTTAGAAAGTATGGTGTCACTCACAAAGTCACGACCCCCTATCACCCTCAAGCAAGCGGACAAGTGGAAGTCTCCAACCGGGAGATCAAGAGTATTTCGTCAAAAACAGTGAATGCCAACTGGACGGATTGGTCAAAGAAACTTGATGATCCTTTAAGGGCTTATAGGACGGCTTACAAAACATCGATTGGGATGTCTCCATACCGGTTAGTGCTTGGGAAAGCTTGTCACCTTCTGGTGGAACTTGAGCACAAGGCCATGTGGGCTTTGAAGAAGCTAAATCTTGAGTGGGATGTCGCCTCCAACTTAATGGTGGCACAATTGAATGAGCTAGATGAATTTCGGTACCATGCATATACAAGTTCATCCTTATACAAGGAGAAGATGAAGAACTTCCATGACAAGTACATTCAGAACAAGGAGTTTAAAGAAGGTGATCTTGTGTTATTGTTCAATTCTCTGTTACAGATGTTTATAGGAAAGTTGAAATCTAAATGGAGGGGCCTGTTTGAAGTTATGAGTGTGACACCCTTTGGTGCATTGGACTTGAAGAATAAAAATGATGAAGTGTTTAGAGTCAATGGTCACCGGGTGAAGCACTATCTGGGAAACGTTGGTGATGGCCACGTAGAGGCAGTGATTCATTTCAAGTGATTGATGGTAATCTGCGTCGTGCCGCGACGTTAAATCAGGCGCTTCTTAGGAGGCAACCCATGTTTCTTTTTCTTTTCCTTTTTATTCTTCTTTAGATAGGTCTTGTTTTGTGCTAACTGATTTCGAAGTGTATTGCAGGAAAGAGTGTGCTTTGCAGGAACTGTGCTCAGGAAAAGTGGCCAAGTGTGAAAAAACTACGGACTGTACAATTTTTAAGGCCACAACAGAAAGGGATCTATGGCGCACAATTCTTGTTGCGGACGCACAACTGGAGATCAAAAATTTCAAACTCTCTGAAGTTGTGCATGTCAGAGAAATGGCCAAAGTGCGGCCGCACAAGGAAATGTGCGATCCGCACAAAAATCTGCGGCCGCACTCAAAATTGTGCGGACCGCAGATCATCAAATGAGTAATGTGTAATAAGTAAAGGAGTGCGGACCGCACACAAAATTGTGCGGCCGCACTCATATCTTGCACTCTTGCCCTAACCGGTCAACTATAAATAGTTCCTCCTCACCACTGTTCAAAATTTACGAACTCTAAACAATTAACACAAAGGAAAACACAGTGCACTCAACTGATTCAAGCATCTAGCACTCATTTCATCATCTTTGATTCTTCCTTAACATCACTACATCACTGGTATGTTCAATCCATCTTTAAATTTTTCAATTTCCTTAATTTTGTTCATAATTAATTTAGTTATTTTTAGGCCTAATGTCAAATTCATCATCGTGTGAGCTTAAATTTGTGTGGGTAAATTCCTATTTCCTATTTGGGGGATGGGTAAACTGTGTATCATGTCTAAATTGCTACTACCATATCTAACTTATGCGTGAATTAGAAACCCTAAGAATCTGCCTGATGAATTTTTGAATTGTGCGGTCGCACAAGGAATTGTGCGGTCCGCGGATTGGTAGGCTAGGGCATTTGGTGTAGAATGATTGTGCGGACCGTACTTAAAATTATGCGGTCCGCAGAAATTCAACCGCGGCCGCAGAAAAGTTTGTGCGGCCGCAGATTAAGCAATTCTCTGTCTTCAGAGAGTTGTCATTTTTGAAGTTTCATTGTGCGGTCGCACCTAAATTTATGCGAACCACACTTCAATTATGCGGTCTCACATAAAATTGTGCGGACCGCAGAACCATCAGTGCGGTCGCACTTCCAAAATTGTGCGGTTCGCACAAGCCCATCTGCGGCCGCACCCAAAAATGTGCGGACTGTACTTCCCCCAACCTACATATTGTTTTTCTACAACTATCTGATGCTCTGGATTTGAACTATAACTGATTCATGTTGATATATATTGCAGACAATGGTTAGATCACGGGGACGAAGTGATACATCCAAGGGGAGGGGTGGACCTTCTAGAGGCAGAGGCAAAAGCACCTTACCCCTCGCCCTCCAAAAAGTGATCAGTAAGAAGGCAACAATAGGCCGAGGTAGACAGCCGGAGCCCTCTGAATCAAGTTCATATGCCCCGTCTAGGGAAGCAAAAAGAGGCCGACTCAGTGCAAAGGGAGCCTGCTGTGCAATCACAACCACAGCTTCCCCAGGATAGATACCAACTGAGAGATGAGCCAACCTCTTTTGAGAGTACTTCTGAGGGGTCGGAAGGGAACAGTCAGGCTTCGGAGCCTTCATCTACTCATGCCCCTGCCGCACCAGTCACATTTGATGATGATGATGATATTCTGGATGATGATCGAGGGGGTGATACCATAGTTATCGGCCTCGAGATGTCGAAGAAGAAGGAAGTTTGGGAAGATAGGTTTGTGAGCCTGACTGCATTCAACAGGTTCCGAGAGTGGTGGCCTCAGAGATCGCTCACACTTAAGCATCAGTTTCCATTGAAAGACTTGGATAGGTACAATCCAAATGTGGCAAAATAGTTTCGGGAGAGAAAAGGGTGGACATGGTTCACTCAAAGTGTAGTAGATGCCAAAGAGCACTTGGTCTGAGAATTTTATGCCAATGTGGCACATATCAAGAAGGGGACCAAAGTGACGAAAGTGAGGAACTTGAAAGTGAGGTTTGACCAAACCACCCTGAACGCATACCTAAGATTGGAGGATGTGGAGCCAGTGTAATACTTGAAATATCTGTCCATGGGCGATGCGGCTCGCCCGTGGCTAGCTGAGCTTCTGGCAGCTCCGAGACCACCATCACCATGGATCATAGCAGGGGTTCCCATTCAGCGGAACACTCTCAACTTTGAAGCAAAAGGGTGGCAAACATTTGTGTGCAGCCGTATAGATCCAAGCCGGAATGAAAACAATCTCCCAATCCGTCGGGCAGTCCTAGTTGCTTCCGTCATGGTCGGGTACCCAATCAATGTGGGTGCCATCATGTCGGCCAACATGTCTCTGGTTGTCAGGCAGGGTGAAAGCTCCTATCCATATCCCAACACTATCACGGAGTATCTCACGGATGCGGGGGTGGAGCCCAAGAGATTTGATACGAAGATTAGGGCTTAGCATCCCTTCTCCTGGTACTCTCTGAAGGACCCAAGGAACTCGAGGAACAAGGGTAAGTCGACTACTATCGTAGACCAGTCTAATGAGCCATCGGTGGTAGTTGCAGATTCAGCTGCCATGCCTTCTATAGTAGCCATGCCTTCCACAGCAGTCGGGCCTTCCACCTATACAGCCTCCATACCTCCACCTCCATCTTCAGGGCCATCAGTATCAGTGTCTTCCTCCTATACTTATCCTCTCTTTACACTGCGAGTCTCCCAGACACTGGCGAGTCTCAACAACTAGATACAGACAGCTACTGCAAAGTTGCCTGACCTATCCAGTGTTGTTGCAGTTCAGACTTCTACCCCAGCACCCCAGATTCCTCCGTCAGTGGAGAAAACTTTGAAGAAAATATTGGAGAATCAGAAGACCATCATGGACACTTTGGTGGCACATGGGGGAGCAATTGAGGAGCTTGGGAAGCAGGTGAAGAAGATGAGAAAATCTCAGGCTTCGAAGAAATCAGTTGACAGGTTGAGACAAGAGGTGATAAAGATAGCAGCCGTTGGAGAGCTTCTATTTGACTTACTGATGGAGAAAGCTCCAGCAGTACCAGTAGACCCAGCAGCACCATCAGCACCAGTGGCACCAGCTGGCTAGTCTGAGAAGCCAGACCTCGCTGCCCACACTGCTGAGGCGCTGCTACAGATGTTCACCAACCCAGCTACTCTCCAAGCGGAGGATGATGAGATTCAGTTGGAGGAGCCTGAGATAAGTGATGTTGCTATGGACACGGAGACCACATAGGGAGTCCTCTCTACTCTTTCCCTTCTTTTTTTTTATTTTGATAAGCATTGAGGACAATGCTTATTTTTATTCAGGGGGGTGGAGTCTATTTTGATTTGACATTTGACATTGGCATGTAATAACTGATAACATTCTCTTTTTATTTTTACTTTCATTATGTACATATTCTTCTCTCTCTATTAGTGTATATATTCTCTTTCCCTTTCTCAGTTTGTATATTCATTTATATACAGCTTCTTTACTTTGTTTTATCAGTAGTCAATGTTTAGTCTAATAGCTTCTTATTTACTTTAATAGCTTCTTTTTAATTTAGTAGTTTCTTTTCATGTTTAACTGATCAATAAACCTTTAATTTTCTTAATGCCACGATTCTTTCCAAAGGTAGTTTTTGTGTGAACCGGGTGACTCTTCCCAACGATGGATGGCGTGACAACCTTCTTAAGGGATTGAGTCCATTTTTGATGTTTAGTAAGAACAATAGTAATAATGAATAAGAGGACCTAATTGAGTCGAACTATAAGAGTCAAGCATTCTTCACTTGGTACCAACACAGTTAACTACATGCTTATGATTAAAAACAAGTTCTTGGAAAGAAATAGCTCTAGTTAGTGACCTTTTGACTTTTATATTGACTTAAGCGATCATCGAGTGGTTTAGTTGAACCATTAGTGATTTTCAATCTCGAATATGGTTGTTATGGTTCCTCGACTCTATCCTCTTGAACAATCCAGCTGTGTGAGAGGTGAGATGTTTTGTTACAAGTCCAAGTACCCATGCGAATGGTCTAGAACTTGCCCCGAATGTGTTTCTAGGCGAAATTCTAAGTTTTTCTTGGCTTGAGAAGTGATTGTAGGCTCTCCTTGACCCATTTTGAATTTTTCCATGGCCCACCAATATTGTTATTCCTAGTTAACCCTTTTGAACCTAAAACCCTTCTCATTTGATAACCATGTTACAAGCCTATACCCGTTTTATAGTGATCCTTTCTTGGCACCCGAGCTTTCCTTAACACTCTTGAGATACAATTGGCTAAAACATAAGTTTTGGGGAGAGACAAGAAATTTGAAAGTGGTATCAAGGTACAAAAACAGAAAAGAAATAAAGAAAAGGAAAGGCAAAGGAATAAGTTGAAGAGTTGAAGGGATTTAAAGAAAAGCAAAAATTCAAAGCATGGAGAAAACAAAGAAGGAGAAAATGAATATCATGACCAAGAAATAGTGATGTTAGGTCTCTCTAGTTCCCCTAAGGAAAAAGGAAATGACTCAAAGAGTCGGCAAAGCATGAGCCAAAAAGAGAAAATGGAGTGCTTAAGGAAAGATGAACACGTTCTATTCTAACATTTCCTACCTTAGTCCAAAAGCCTTCATTATATTCCGAAAAAGCCCTATGTGATTTCAAGCCGAGTGAACTTACATCAGTGGTGATTGACATGAGGGGCAAGCATATGGTACTTAGAGCCGTACTTGTGATATTCTTTTGAGAGAGATGAGCAAACTTTTCACTAATCCTTGAAGTGAGTGCTACATTCTTAAGTGAGATATGCTAACGGAGAGTAGAGGAGGAGGAGTTTGAATCCACAATGACCTACATGAAAGAGAGAACTTCCTTGATGATTAAAGTCAACTCTTGATGCTCTAGTATCACTTTAGAACTATTTGTGCTTAAAACATCAAATCATTGCCTTGTTGATAATTCATAAGTGTTGTGGGTAATTATTGGTCCCAATTGATGTGTGTTTGATTCACCTTAGATTAGCCGGAATAGCTCTTATCTTGTGGAGGTGGGAATTACCTCATTTGCTTGAGGACAAACAAAAGCTTAAGTTTGGGGAAGTTGATAAGTGGGAATTTTGACTACTTATTAGCTCCTTTTAGCTTTCGTTTTAGTCCTAAGGTGTATAATTGTATTCCCTAAAACTGATGAAATCTGCTTACCTACAGGAGTATTAGAAAATGAGCCACTACGATAAAATCCAACTCAAGAAGGAGTGATCTGAACAAGGACAAAAATCAGGCACAGAAGCTCAAGTGCAGACCGCCGAATGTGAAGGAAAATCAACAGAGCCCCAGTGCAAAGTGCGGACCGCACAATTATTGTGCGGCCGCAGAAGCTACGTAAGATCCAAAGTTCATAGAGTTTCATTTCAAGTTCAAGAAGAAATGCGGACCACACAATAATTGTGCGGCAGCAGAAACAGCTATGCGACCGCACTCAGGAAATGTGCGGTCCGTAGAAGAGCCCAGTGCGGCCACACCCAGAATTGTGCGGACCACAGAACATGAGAGATGCAGCCGCAATACAGAATTGTGTGGCCGCAGAGTCAACTCCTGTCAAGATCTGAAGAGAAGTGCGGATAGCACATATAATTGTACGGCCGCAGAACCTCCGAAAGGGTAATTTTGTTCGAAAATTCCAGCTTTGTATAAATGGACTACTTTCACGAAATTAGGTCAAGTTTTGAAGATTGAAAGTCTTGTAGCCATTTTTACTTGCCTCTTTAAGAAACTTTAGCTTACTTTAGTGATTTAACATTGGATTTTTATCATTTAATCTTGCAATATGAGTTTTATCATCTTTTCTTCTTTATTTTCTTCTATACCTATTATGAGTAGCTAGGTTTCTAACTAGGGTTATGACCCAACCCTAGTGTGTAAACATAATGGGTGTTTGATGTATTGCTTATTTATGGTTGGGTGTTGATTGTCTAGCCTAGTTCTTGCTTTTACTTGAAGATTTAATGGTTGCAAACATTATCTCATGCCTAATTGACTTGGTCTCTTCTTCGGAAAGAGAGACTTAGTCTAGGAAAACTTGGCTAACAAGAATTTGGGATAAAATCAAGAGATTGATAGTCCCAATTAAAGGGTTGAACCTAGAGATAGTAAAACTCGACTTGAGCATTTTATCAATTGTTTTGTTCAATACCCATTTGGACTTGAGAAAGCCAAATTGGGTAAAATCACTCTCTTACTGAGAGGTATTGAGTGGGTATTTGAGTGTTGATTGTTATAATACACCCAGACCAACAAAACAAGCTTTGAAGTTTACAACCCGTTAGGCAAACACCTAGGTGAAGGTCATAGCACTAGGCCTTTTATATATTTGAAAACCATCCAAAAACAATATTCTCTAGTTTTATATCTTTAGAATTATAATCCTTAACGTAATTTTAGAAGTAAAAACAAAACCATATTTGTGAAAGTGCAACCAAGATACTTTACGTGGTTTATCCAAATATATACCACTAATCCCATCTCAGCTCCCTGTGGATTCGATCCCGACTCCTTGTTGGGTATTATTATTGCAATCGATTATTTCACAACCCCGAATAGAGGTGTGACTTGGACGATATCAGCTATAATGCATCACATTCAAGTCCTAGCTTATTTGTTAAAAAACAAGGAGACTTGCATATGGTTATTCTTTTGTACGTGGATGTTATGATAATAACAGGAAACAATAAAGATGAAGTTGTTAGGCTTCAAGATGAGCTTTCCATAAGATTTGACATCAAGAAGTTGGGAGAGCTACACCATTTTCTTGGCATAAATGTGACAAACATGAACAAACAGATCTTTGTCACTCAAAAAGGATATGCCAAGAAACTTGTTGACAGGATTGGATTGAAGCAAATCAAAACATGTTCTACTCCTCTTGAGATAAGTACAAGGTTAAGGTGGGACGAAGGCTCACTTCTTGCAGATCCCAAGCCTTTTCGAGCTCTTGTTGGAAGTCTCATGTATTTGACTATTACAAGGCCGTACATTGCCTTCTCGGTGGGATATATCAACAGATTTATGCAAAGGCCAAGAAAGCCTCACTTAGAAGCTGCAAAAAGGGTTCTAAAGTATATCAACTCAACATCAGACATGGTCTTGTTCTTCAAGAAAAAGAATAATTTGGTATTAGCTGGTTATACGGATGCTAATTTTGGTGGTGATTTGGATAACCGAAGATCTACATCGGGCTATATTTTTTTTCTGTGGTGGAACAAATGTTTCTTGTTGTAGAAAGAATCAAGACTCAATTTCCTTGTCAACCACGGAGGCGAAGTATAAAGCAGTCGCGCTTACTGCTCAAGAATGTGTATGGGTACAAAGACTTGCTGAAGACTTGCATCTACCTATATCAAAGCTAATTGTTATCTTTAGAGATATCAAAGTGCCATCAAGCTTGCAAATAATCTAGTATTCCATGCAAGAACTAAACACATTGAGGTGTAATATCACTTTATTCGGGAAAAGGTTCTTGATGGAACTATCAATACTTTGGAAGTGCGAAGTCAGGAGAATATTGTTGATATATTCACCAAGTCACTTGCTAAAGCTTCATTCGAGTTCTTTCGTGACAAGCTTGGAGAAGTTTCCAAAAAATCACTTTAAGGGGGGAGTGTGAGAAAAATAAAGAAAAGCTGATTATTTTGGAAAAACATAGATTTATCTAGAATTTCCTAGTGTAGTATCCTTAATATTTATCTAGTAAACACATATAGATATTCTAGAATGTTGTGGGAAGATAAGGTTATTTATTAGACATATCTAGATATTCTAGAGTATTGTGAGAAAATAAAGTTAACTAGACTTTTCATGCACATATTCTAGAATATTATCTAGAACTATTCTTAGATAAGTATAATAGGGGTGGCTTAGCCATTTATAACTAAGCCAAAAAAATCAAGAAAGTCTTCTTTCCTAAACAAAGTTCTCCTCTCCAAAACGTTGCTTCTCTTTTGAAAGCTTCATTTTCCTTAGTTGAATCTTCCTATTTTAATTAACGATCTTGGGCTAGCAGAAGGTCTCCAAATTATACTTTTCTTCTGCTATTCTAAAATAATGTTCTAGGATTAAGTGATCCAGAGCTTGCACTTAGGTATTTAATGAGAAAATGAGAGAGAGGAAACCATTTTCATGAATATATATGGGTGGATTGCCATAAGCTTGCTTGAGATATTCTAATACTCCTTGCAGACCCAGTTGTGTCACTGGATACTCAGTTTGAACAAAAATTGCCAATGAAAAATTAAATTAAGCTAAACAAGGCTAAGTGATTGCAGCTTGATGCATGTCATAAGCCTCACCTGACTTGGTGGAGAATCATCATCTGTATCTACATAAATTCATAAAGTTATGAAAAACACAACAAAACAAACATTGAAGTAGTGCATTTTTTATATCACTCTAATATATAAAGGAGAAAGAAACTGAGTGGCCTCAGCTTGGTAAAAAATTTGTGTTAGTTTAGTTAACAAGATTTTGTACCTATTTTAAAAGATTATCTTGTTCACCAAGCTTAACATGACTGTTATCTTTCAAATTTCAATTAAACAGATCAAATTATCTTTACCTAAAAAGCATTAGTCATTATTATTACATATAATTTCAAATGCTCCATCAACGGTATAGTCCCTGATTTTACTTTATAAGCTACTGGGGTTGTCTTTGACATGAACTGTTTGATAATGGTTCGACGCTATGAAGTCTATAGTGCCTTTAACTTGCGCAGATTCGTGTCTTATGAATTTGGGCAATTTAGAGTTATTATTCCTCTTCATTATATCAGGATAGTCTCCAAACATTAAGGGAGTGGCAAACCTGCAGTGAAAAAAGGAATGATACTGAACCAGATAAGCTCACCCATATTCTACATGACCTTAGAAGGTCGGCGAATATTCAGTTCATTAGTGTTGAAAGTATGAGATTGTGGAGGTGTTAATAGGCCGATAATGATTGGGTCCAAGCTTAGCTTGTGCATGGCCACCTCTAGCGGGATACATGTCATATCCGCGTGCGACCATACGAAACAATTAACATTAATTTTAAGGAAATTAATAAATATTGACCTAAGCTCGGGGTTGAGTCCTGTCCCCTAGTAAAATTTTCTCTATAGGAATTTTTCCAATAAAGCCAATTGTTCGAGTTCTTCTGCCGTGGACTTGGTCGCATCTGTTTCTTCCGGTACCTAAAAATATCTTGGTACCTGGTGGGATTCCGACGACTCCTCCCCTTTGTCATCTTCGCTTGGTTCGGGAGTAGGTGTCGATTCCTGTAATTGCTATGTGTTGAGTTCCTTCCCTTTAATATTGGAAACCGATACCGCATTTATTTCCCTTGCTTATGGTTGATCATCTCTTATTTGTTTGATTTCCTCTGGAGTCAAAAATTTCAGCAGTTGGTGATATGTTAATGGTACAGCCTTCATCTCATGTAACCATGGTCTGCCGAAAATTATATTGTAGCCCATGTCGTTGTCCACCACTTCAAATAAGGTGGTCTTCATGACCCTTTCGACATTCATGGGCAGCAAGATCTCTCATCGGGTTGTCACACTCACTAAGTTGAACCCGACGAGGAGCTTTGTTGTCGGAATGATGCTTTCGGTTAGTTTGGCTTGTTCCAACACTCTCCATTGAATGATGTTGAATGAACATCTTGGGTCAACCAAAACACGTTTAATCTTGAAATCTAGAACGTTAAGAAAAATTACCAGGGCATCATTCTGCGGCAGAAAAAGTTCATCCGCGTCTTCTTCCCTGAAGGTGATGGCGTCTTCGGCGACTTCACGGAGTGTCTTGCTATGAGTCACTAATACCTTTGTCTTCTTGGCTACCGAGAAAGTTACACTGTTGATCTCGTTTACCTCGAAAATCATGTTGATAGTCGAGGAGGGTCAGGGTTCTGCGTTGTCTCAGTTGCGGCCGTAATTGTTCTTGGCTCGGTCGCTTAAGAATTCCCTGAGATGTCGTTCTTCAACAACGGTACAACCTCCTCACGCAGGTGTCAACAGTACCATGATATTCGCATCATAAATTAGGATCCCTCTCACTAGGATTGGATCTGACCGGCCTCAGGAACCGTGCTTCTTTGATGTTTCTCATTGCCGATACCAAATCCACTATGCTAACGTTGAAATTATACTCTAATAGCATAGTATAAGTATAATCCTTGGAACCTGATACCTCTTTTTCCTGCAACGACCTGTTGTTTCGACCGCGGTCAATTCTTCTACGGGGGTGAATCTATCCGCTGACCGGAACCCTTTGCTGCCTTGTTCTTCGGCCCTCTCGTAGGGCAAGAATCGGCCCTTAGAAGGTCTCCAATTTGCATCAAAATCATCTTTAGATTTATCCCTTTTTTTTTCTCGATCCCTACCCTTGGTTGATGTCGGGACCGAGCTGATCATCTTCTATCCTTATCTTTGATTCATAACAGCTATGGACATCCACCCATGTGGTTGCTTGGAAATCGAGCAGACTTTCTTTCAGCTTTCGGAAGGCGTCGAAGCTCCTAGGTTTCAACCCCTTAGTAAATGCCCTATTTGCCTATCCATCTGGCGGTAACAACATCCTTTCTTTCTGAAATCCGATCACGAACTCACGCAACAACTCGTATACTCAGTTTGAGCAAAAATTGCCAATGAAAAATTAAATTAAGCTAAACAAGGCTAAGTGATTGTAGCTTGATGCATGTCATAAGCCTCACCTGACTTGGTGGAGAATCATCATCTGTATCTACATAAATTCATAAAGTTATGAAAAACACAACAAAACAAACACTGAAGTAGTGCATTTTTTATATCACTCTAATATATAAAGGAGAAAGAAACTGAGTGGCCTCAGCTTGGTAAAAAATTTGTGTTAGTTTAGTTAACAAGATTTTGTACCTATTTTAAAAGATTATCTTGTTCACCAAGCTTAACATGACTGTTATCTTTCAAATTTCAATTAAACAGATCAAATTATCTTTACCTAAAAAGCATTAGTCATTATTATTACATATAATTTCAAATGCTCCATCAACGGTATAGTCCCTGATTTTACTTTATAAGCTACTGGGGTTGTCTTTGACATGAACTGTTTGATAATGGTTCGACGCTATGAAGTCTATAGTGCCTTTAACTTGCGCAGATTCGTGTCTTATGAATTTGGGCAATTTAGAGTTATTATTCCTCTTCATTATATCAGGATAGTCTCCAAACATTAAGGGAGTGGCAAACCTGCAGTGAAAAAAGGAATGATACTGAACCAGATAAGCTCACCCATATTCTACATGACCTTAGAAGGTCGGCGAATATTCAGTTCATTAGTGTTGAAAGTATGAGATTGTGGAGGTGTTAATAGGCCGATAATGATTGGGTCCAAGCTTAGCTTGTGCATGGCCACCTCTAGCGGGATACATGTCATATCCGCGTGCGACCATACGAAACAATTAACATTAATTTTAAGGAAATTAATAAATATTGACCTAAGCTCGGGGTTGAGTCCTGTCCCCTAGTAAAATTTTCTCTATAGGAATTTTTCCAATAAAGCCAATTGTTCGAGTTCTTCTGCCGTGGACTTGGTCGCATCTGTTTCTTCCGGTACCTAAAAATATCTTGGTACCTGGTGGGATTCCGACGACTCCTCCCCTTTGTCATCTTCGCTTGGTTCGGGAGTAGGTGTCGATTCCTGTAATTGCTATGTGTTGAGTTCCTTCCCTTTAATATTGGAAACCGATACCGCATTTATTTCCCTTGCTTATGGTTGATCATCTCTTATTTGTTTGATTTCCTCTGGAGTCAAAAATTTCAGCAGTTGGTGATATGTTAATGGTACAGCCTTCATCTCATGTAACCATGGTCTGCCGAAAATTATATTGTAGCCCATGTCGTTGTCCACCACTTCAAATAAGGTGGTCTTCATGACCCTTTCGACATTCATGGGCAGCAAGATCTCTCATCGGGTTGTCACACTCACTAAGTTGAACCCGACGAGGAGCTTTGTTGTCGGAATGATGCTTTCGGTTAGTTTGGCTTGTTCCAACACTCTCCATTGAATGATGTTGAATGAACATCTTGGGTCAACCAAAACACGTTTAATCTTGAAATCTAGAACGTTAAGAAAAATTACCAGGGCATCATTCTGCGGCAGAAAAAGTTCATCCGCGTCTTCTTCCCTGAAGGTGATGGCGTCTTCGGCGACTTCACGGAGTGTCTTGCTATGAGTCACTAATACCTTTGTCTTCTTGGCTACCGAGAAAGTTACACTGTTGATCTCGTTTACCTCGAAAATCATGTTGATAGTCGAGGAGGGTCAGGGTTCTGCGTTGTCTCAGTTGCGGCCGTAATTGTTCTTGGCTCGGTCGCTTAAGAATTCCCTGAGATGTCGTTCTTCAACAACGGTACAACCTCCTCACGCAGGTGTCAACAGTACCATGATATTCGCATCATAAATTAGGATCCCTCTCACTAGGATTGGATCTGACCGGCCTCAGGAACCGTGCTTCTTTGATGTTTCTCATTGCCGATACCAAATCCACTATGCTAACGTTGAAATTATACTCTAATAGCATAGTATAAGTATAATCCTTGGAACCTGATACCTCTTTTTCCTGCAACGACCTGTTGTTTCGACCGCGGTCAATTCTTCTACGGGGGTGAATCTATCCGCTGACCGGAACCCTTTGCTGCCTTGTTCTTCGGCCCTCTCGTAGGGCAAGAATCGGCCCTTAGAAGGTCTCCAATTTGCATCAAAATCATCTTTAGATTTATCCCTTTTTTTTTCTCGATCCCTACCCTTGGTTGATGTCGGGACCGAGCTGATCATCTTCTATCCTTATCTTTGATTCATAACAGCTATGGACATCCACCCATGTGGTTGCTTGGAAATCGAGCAGACTTTCTTTCAGCTTTCGGAAGGCGTCGAAGCTCCTAGGTTTCAACCCCTTAGTAAATGCCCTATTTGCCTATCCATCTGGCGGTAACAACATCCTTTCTTTCTGAAATCCGATCACGAACTCACGCAACAACTCGTATACTCAGTTTGAGCAAAAATTGCCAATGAAAAATTAAATTAAGCTAAACAAGGCTAAGTGATTGTAGCTTGATGCATGTCATAAGCCTCACCTGACTTGGTGGAGAATCATCATCTGTATCTACATAAATTCATAAAGTTATGAAAAACACAACAAAACAAACACTGAAGTAGTGCATTTTTTATATCACTCTAATATATAAAGGAGAAAGAAACTGAGTGGCCTCAGCTTGGTAAAAAATTTGTGTTAGTTTAGTTAACAAGATTTTGTACCTATTTTAAAAGATTATCTTGTTCACCAAGCTTAACATGACTGTTATCTTTCAAATTTCAATTAAACAGATCAAATTATCTTTACCTAAAAAGCATTAGTCATTATTATTACATATAATTTCAAATGCTCCATCAACGGTATAGTCCCTGATTTTACTTTATAAGCTACTGGGGTTGTCTTTGACATGAACTGTTTGATAATGGTTCGACGCTATGAAGTCTATAGTGCCTTTAACTTGCGCAGATTCGTGTCTTATGAATTTGGGCAATTTAGAGTTATTATTCCTCTTCATTATATCAGGATAGTCTCCAAACATTAAGGGAGTGGCAAACCTGCAGTGAAAAAAGGAATGATACTGAACCAGATAAGCTCACCCATGTTCTACATGACCTTAGAAGGTCGGCGAGTATTCAGTTCACTAGTGTTGAAAGTATGAGATTGTTGAGATGCTAATAGGCTGATAAACTTCTGCATCTTACCAGCCTAGGTAGAATTCATAAAGTCGTTGTACTGTAACTATATTTGCCATGCTATTTGTTTAAGGATGAGGCCTATATGCAAAGAGATTTAATCCCACAAAACCGTGTTGATTTTGACTGCATTAGAATATGCACACTATTAGAAACCATTTGGGGCTTGTAACACTAGTAATGTCTCATACAACATTCTATATGATGTTTAAAGGTGATACCATGTATTTTCTTCTGTAAAGTCTCACTGCAGTTGAATGGGTGAGTAGTATATTATGAGCTACTATGTATGGCTCGGTTGAAGAGTTGCCAACGGAGTAGGGTAAAATTCAAAAAGGTGGAGAAAAATGATTTGGCGGTGAGATCCCATTATCATAACCACCTATAGTGAATACATTGACTTCATTTAAGGCAGTCCAATACAAAACCCTATTAGCAAATTCCTTGAAGCACCCATCTGCATAGGCAGTGAAGTCATTGCTAAAAGGAAAACATGAACAATTAGTATTTGTGTCCGACCGTGACATCAATCATTTGATCGATGTTCGGTAGTGGGAATGAGACTTTCGGGCACGCCTTATTCAAGTCCTTATAATATATGCACATTCGAAACTTGTTATTCTTTTTCGGAACTGCAATTACATTAGCTAGCCAGTCGGAATACTTTACCTTCCGAATTGAACCGATGTCAAGTAACCAAGTTACCTCTTCTTTAACAAACATGTTTCTGACCTTGGCTATTGGGCACTTCTTCTGCCTTACCGGTGGGATGCTTGGGTCCAAGCTTAGCTTGTGCACGGCCACCTCTAGCGGGATACATGTCATATCCGCGTGCATACAAAATGATTAACATTAATTTTAAGGAAATTAATAAAATCTTGACCTAAGCTCGGGGTTTAGTCCTGACCCCAAGTAAAAGTTTTGCTCCAGGAATTTTTCGATCAAAGCCACTTATTAGAGTTTTTCTGTCTTGGACTTGGTCGCATCTGTTTCTTCCGGTACCTAAAAATATCTTTTTACCTGGTGGTATTCCGACGACTCCTCCCCTTTGTCATCTTCGCTTGGTTTGGGAGTAGGCGTCAATTCCTGTAATTGCTATGTGTTGAGTTCCTTCCCATTTACTATTAGAAACTGATACCGCATTAATTTTCCTTGCTTCTGGTTGATCACCTCTTATTTGTTTGATTCCCTCTGGAGTTGGGAATTTCAGCAGTTGGTGATATGTTGATGGTACGGCCTTCATCTCATGTAACTATGGTCTGTAGAGAATTATGTTGTTGCCTATGTCGCCATCCACCACTTCAAATAAGGTGTTCTTCGTGACCCCTTCGACATTCGTGGGTAGCAAGATCTCCCCACGGATTGTCATACTTACTAAGTTTAACCCGGCGAGGAGCTTTGTTGCCGGAATGATGCTTTCGGTTAGTTTGGCTTATTCCAGCACTCTCCATTGAATGATGTTGGTTGAACGTCCTGGGTCAACCAAAATATGTTTAATCTTGAAATCTAGAACGTTAAGAGAAATTACCAGGGCATCATTGTGTGGCAGAACAAGTCCATCCGCGTCTTCTTACCTGAAGGTGATGTCGTCTTTGGCGACTTCCCGTAGTCTCTTGCTATGAGTCACTAATACCTTTGTCTTCTTGGCTACCGAGCAATTTATAATGTTGATTTCGTTTCCCCCGAAAATCATGTTGATAGTCGAGGAGGGTCTTCCCATATCTTCGAGGATTCTGCGTTGTCCCGGTTGCAGCCATAATTGTTCTTGGCTCGATCCCTTAAGAATTCCCTGAGATGGCCGTTTTTCAACAACGTTACCACCTCCTCACTCAGATATCAACAGTCCCATGATATCCACACCATAACTTAGGATCCCTCTCGCTGGTATTGGATCTGATTGGCCTCGGGAACCGTGTTTCCTTGATGTTTCTCATTGCCGATACCAGCTCCACTATGCTAACGTTGAAATTATACTCTAATAGCATAGGATAAGTGGAATCCTTGGAACCCGATACCTCTTTGTCCTGCAATAACCTATTGTTTCGACCACGGTCAATTCTTCTATTGGGGCGAACCTATCCGTTGACCGAAACCCTTTGTTGCCTTGTCCTTCGGCCCTCTCGTAGGGCAAGAATCGGCCCTTAGAAGGTCGCCGATCTGCATAAAAATCATCTTTAGATTTATCCCTGTCCTTTTCTCTATCTCGAACCTTGGTTGATGTCGGGACCGAGCTGATCATCTTTTATCCTTATCTTTGATTCATAACGGTTATGCACATCCGCCCATATGGTTGCTTGGAAATCGAGTAGACTTTCTTTCAGCTTTCGGAGGCGTCGAAGCTCCTCGGGTTCAATCCCTTAGTAAATTCCCTAGTTGCCCATTCATCTGGCACGGTCGGTAACAACATCCTTTCTTTCTAGAATCTGATCACGAACTCATGTAGAAACTCGGACTCTCCTTGCAAAATTATGAATATGTATGCCTTTCGAACATGGACCTTCTTGGCCTCAGCATGGGCCTTGATGAAAGAATTTTCGAGCATCTCAAGGAATCTATTGAGTGTTCGGATAGGATTGAATACCATGTCAAGGCCCCCTTCGTGAAGGTTGCTCCGAATTTCTTTAGCAGTTCGACTCAATATCATGTTGGGCCAAGTCCTTTCCTTTCACTGTCGTAGTTGAATTTGTGATGTGCTCATGAGGGTCTGAAGTCCCATCATACTTCGGTATGTCTGGCATTTTAAAATGTTTCAGAATCAATTCTGGTGTTACACTCATTTGAACAGTAATTGGGTGTACTTCTTCGAGTCTGAGCCTTTCAACATTGGTGGTACTCCTGGAATTTGGTCCATTCGAGCGTGGAACTCTTTCGCGTTCTGATCCATCCGCTCGTTCATTTCCCTCATGAATCTCATGAGTTCGGTTTTGAAGAGATCGTTGTCGTTACCAGATTCGCTGTTGATCCCCCCAGCTCCGTCGAAGCCGACCTCGCCCTATCAACTCTTTAAGATGTTTCTTTTATAGAAGCGTTGGGAGGAACAAGGCCTTTTCAATTAGCGATGTTGGAAGCGCCTGATAGTGCCTACTTTAGTTTAGTCATGACCTGGTCTTGTCTTGAGAGAAGGCCCATGATAGCCTTTTGCTGCTCTCTCAAAATCCTTACTTTTTTTTGCAATGTTCTCGTCCTCTGCGTCATCAGGAGTTGTCTCCCGCACATGTCGGGGATATTGCTTGCCAAGGACCGGAGTTGCTAAGTCTCCCTCATTGCGAGTGTCACTCATTGGATCCTCATGTTGAGGCAGATTTTCTTGTGCTTCAAGGTTCTTTGTGATGTTGACATCATTAGTTGCCATTTTTTCCGCTTTTTTCTATGAAACAATAATCAAGCAAGTTAGTAATAGATGCAAGGATTAACTCAATTACGCAGTTGTCTAAGCCCCCACGGTAGACACCAAACTGTTTACCCGTAAAATGGTAGAGTTGAATTTGTTGTGTGGTTTATAGACAAACGAACTGATTTGGTCAAATAATGTAATCCTTTAGGATTAATAAGACCTCTTCCATCTACGAAGTAAGCAAAAAACACTCATGAAAATAATAATCACTCATGAAAACCAGACCTTGTATTTGTGGTATGCATCACAAGATACATCTGCCGTGGCTCCTCCATAAATACCTGAAAATGTAGTGTACTTGGTAAAATTTATGAACAGAGCAAGTATACTTGTCCATCCTGAACCATAATGATCCTTGAAAATAATATTTTCAAAGGAAAAAAAAAATATGTGAGGTAAAAGAAGATTTCGGTTACACCAAATCACAACACATAATGAACCTCACACCGGTAGGGCATATAATTCATAATTTGTTATTAATTATCTGGAAATTACATCAAAACTTACCGAAATGGGTAACAGAAAGCCACCTTTAGCCTCACAACTCTTATTAGTGACCAACATGGAATGATACGAGTAGTTATCTCCATAGAATCTCCCAACAGGAGTAAACATATAAGTAGATTACAGAATCACGAAGCTCACTCATAAGTGGAGCACAATCGGAGGACTCGTTTCGATACTCAGAACCGGATCAAGTTAAGGAAATTATTATGTTATATTAAATAGAAATTGTACCTGTAACGACACCATCTGATGCAGCGACCTCTGCCATACCATAAAACAAATATAACAACGGTTGGGTCTCCACCTCTAAGACGCCTTCCACCCGCCTATCCTCCACCCCTAACTGATCGTGTGGGTGGTGTAGCTCCCAAGTTTAGGAAGATTTTCTCATGATGTGCCTGGTATTGCCGTATTCATAACAACCCCTTTGTAGGTTTGGCTGTTCATATTGAGTCTGTGCCAGATAACTGAAATAACCATTTGTAGGAACTCATGTCGGTTGCAGTAAAAGAACTTACTAGAGCACCCCGGGTAATTCAATATGCGGACTGGGTTGGCCGACTGCCGAGCCCCCCTCCTCGAGACGTCTTGGTCTCTTAGTTTCCTTTTTTTTCACACCAAATACGTTCTAATATCTTGGCAATTTCCACCACTAGCAGAAATGAAGTATTAGCATGTAGCTCCCAAGTCGTACAAAAGTTTACGATTATAATCGGGTCCTTCAATGAGTCCGTCTCTGCCTGTAGGAAGCAAAGTAGGAATATGACTGGCTAACTTATTCAACCTGATGGCATATTATGACACCGTCATGGTGACCTGACGCAACCGTTCAAACACTATGCGCCACGCCTTACGGAGAGTCCGGGAACAAACTCTTTCAAAAGTATTTCTGATAATTGAGCCAAGTGGGCGGTGTTGCATTGGCTGGTCTGCCCTCTTCATAGGCTTACCACGGACACCTGTGGAGAATTATCTCTCCCAAGGCCAATTTTTTCTTTTGTTATGCTGACTCAACACTGTTGAGCTGACCCATTTATTAAAATACTCTTCGATTCTTCTCAGAGGTAAACCTTGCCCTATTTATACATAACAATCACAAAAGTAGAGCTCCATACAGACAATCTTGGCACGAACCACATAGTCCAGAATCTCGTCAACCACTGTACTTCCTCCGAAGCACCCCAAAATCCGTAACCATGACGTCCACGCTGAGTATACCTTCTGTAAATTTAAAGTTGTTTCTCTAACTACTTTAGTACTGAAGTATAGGATTATTAAGTAGACGTACATACCATAAGTCCCAACCTTATACTCTACAAAATCTCAGGCCTTAAACATGCGTAAATTTTGGGGAACCTTTCAGTACCACATATATATATTTCAAGCCAAAATTGATATAACACATGACCCCGCAATCCATCCATTGATAGTGGAATCCCCCACTCGACGCGAAGTCATAGTTTACCACGCCCGATGATCCATAATATTAACTTCACAGCTCGTATAAATCAACCAGATGCCAAGGTTTGTTGTACGCCCCACATGATTCACTGGGTGGTCTCTCAATGCACCCGCATCTTCAGTGGGAACCACACGTTGAGGCAATGTTTGAGCATCTCTTGCTATCTCGTAGTCCATTTGTGCCATCACGAACCGTTGACGCACAACTGATATCGAATGCACAATGTCATACACGAGTGGATCCTAGTGATTTTTACTCTCATTTTGGAGACTAAAATCTTCGAATTTTCCATTCCTTGGTTGAGATTAAAGTCTTTGTGACTTTATACTCAATTACGAGATTAAAATCTTAGTGATTATCTACTTGTTTAGTATTCGGTTTGAAGATGTCACGACCCAAAATTCCGTCCGTCGGGACCGTGATGGCGCCTAACATTTCACTTGCTAGGCAAGTCAACGTTAGAGAATCATTTAAACCAATCCTTATTCCATTCAGTAAATAACAGTAATTAGCTAAGATGAATTATAGTGAGTGCGGAATAATATAAAGAAACTGCATTAATTACTACAACCCGGATCTGGAGTCACAATTCACGAGCATTCTAGAATTCACTATAAGAAATAGTCTGAAAGAAATATATCTATTTGAATGAAAGAAATAGTAAAACAGAAAAGATGGACGGGGATTTCAAGGTCTGTGAACGCTGACAGATCTACCTTGAGTCTCTGGATAGCGGGTCCAACAGCTAAAGTCTCAATCAACCCGAGCCGGTACCAAAATCTGCACAGAAAGTATAGAGTGCAGTATCAGTACAACCGACCCCATGTAATGGTAAATATCGAACCTAACCTCGATGAAGTAGTGACGAGACTAAGGCAAGGCACCTACAAATCAACATGTGCAATTTAACAGTGTATATACAAATAAAAGTAATGAAGAGCTAAACAAGACACATCGGGAGGGGGAAACATGCTGGGGAAAATACGAGATAAAGAACTACAGAAGAATGATAATTGGAACAGTCAATACACTATGAATCAACAGGAATAGTGAGTACAGTAAAGGAAAAATGTATGGTATCACCCTTTGTGCTTTTACTCTCAATCTCACCATAAAAATAATAGAAGCGGCACGGCATCACCCTTCGTGCGTTAACTCTCATATCATGGCACGGCATCACCCTTCTTGCATTAAAACTCACAATATGGCACGGCATCACCCTTCGTCCATTAACACTCACAATATGGCACGGCATCACCCTTCGTGCATTAACACTCACAATATGGCACGGCATCACCCTTCATGCATTAACACTCATAATATGGAACGGCATCACCCTTCGTGCTTTAACACTCACAATATGGCACGGCATCACCCTTCGTGCATTAACACTCACCCTTACCATAATGCAATGCATAAATAACAACAAGGATATAGAATAACAAGTACAAGCCTTACTTTAACATTTGGTTCCACAATATCAATCTCAACTTTAAAATAAATACTCGATTATCATCAAAAAATCCGTAAACATGATAAGAACGATCAATTTAATAACACTAGTATAAACACGTAGTAATTAGGCATAGGAAAAAGACAATATAAGAAAAATTGGGAGAAACTGGGAAAACATGTAAATTGGCGACGCATTAGTACTCGTCACCTCACATATACGCCGCTCATATGAATTTCACATAACAAATAGTCTAAGGTTCCTAAATCCCTAGTTGCTACCCAAAACCCCTAATTCCACCACGAAAACCATAGATTTTAGGTTGAAATCTTAAAAAATGTAGTGAAAGATTGAAAGAAACTAGTTTAGAATCACTTACCTATGATTTGGGGAAGAAATGGTCTTTGGAAAATCGCCTCTTGTGTTTTAGGTTTTGAAGATTTGGGAAATGAATCAAAAATCTCGTCCAAAAGTCATTTTGATCAGCTGCAGATGTCGCATTTACGACCTGAGCTTCGCAATTGTGAAGTTCGCAAATACGAGAAAGGTATCGCAAATATCAACCTATCGTATTTCTGCTTCTATCGCAAATGCAAACATTTTGTTCACAAAAGCAGAACCGGGATCGCAATTGCGACCCCTTTCTTCGCAAATGCGAAAAACCCCTTCCCCAAACCAACTTCGCAAATGCGAAGGAGTCTTCGTAATTGCAAAGACTGTATGGCCCAGCTACTCTTTGCAATTGCGATGAGTAGCTTGTAATTGCAATACTGTCAGACTTTGAAATTGCGAACTTTGGTCTCGCAATTGCGAGATTCGAGGCCAACACCAAAGCTGGAACACCAGCAACATTTCTAAGTCAAAATTTCACTCTGTAGCCTATCTGAAACTCACCTGAGCCCTTGGGGCTCCAAACCAAACATGCACACAAGTCCAAATACATCATACAAACTTGCTCGCGCAATCAAATCGCCAAAATAAACTACGAATTTAGCACCAAATCGAATGAAATTCTCAAGAACATTATAAAATTTCTAGTTTCTCAACTGGACGTCCGAATCACGTCAAACCAATTCCGTTTCTCACCAAATTTCACAGACAAGTCTTAAATATTATAATGAACCTGTAACAAGCACCGGCACCAAAATACAGACCAGGTACTAATAATTCCAAATATCAATCAATTCTTAAAAACCATTAAATTTCAGACTTTTAATTTTCATCAAAAATTCATAACTCAAGCTAGGGACCTCCGAATTCGATTCCGGGCATACGCCTAGGTCCCATATTTCGATACGGATCCACCTGGACCGTAAAAACACGTATATGGGCCCATTTACCAAAAATGTTGACTTAAGTCAGCTAAAATTAACTTTTAAGGCAAAAATTTATATTTTCATTAATTTTCAACATAAAAGCTTTCCGGAAACATGCCCGGACTGCGCATGCAAATCGAGTAAGGTAAAAATGATATTTTTAAGACTTAAGAGTGCAGAATCTAGTTCCAAAACATAAGATGATCTTTTGGGTCATCACATTCTCCACCTCTAAAATAATCGTTCGTCCTCGAACGGACATAGAAAAGTACCTAGGCTGGTGAAAAGGTGGGGATATCTACTCTGCATATCGGACTCGGACTCCCAAGTGACTGACCTCTCCACTGCACTCGAACTGAAGGGTAAATCTTTGATCTCAACTGCTCTCTGGCTGTAGGAAGCAAAGTAGGAATATGACGGGCTAACTTATTCAACCTGATGGCATATTATGACACCGTCATGGTGACCTGACGCAACCGTTCAAACACTATGCGCCACGCCTTACGGAGAGTCCGGGAACAAACACTTTCAAAAGTATTTCTGATAATTGAGCCAAGTGGGCGGTGTTGCATTGGCTGGTATGCCCTCTTCATAGGTTTTCCACGGACACCTATGGAGAATTATATCTCCCAAGGCCAATTTCTTCTTTTGTTATGCTGACTCAACACTGTTGAGCTGACCCATTTATTAAAATACTCTTTGATTCTTCTCAGAGGTAAACCTTGCCCCTATTTATACACAACAATCACAAAAGTAGAGCTCCATACAGACAAATCTTGGCACGAACCACATAGTCCAGAATCTCGTCAACCACTGTACTTCCTCCGAAGCACCCCAAAATCCGTAACCATGATGTCCATGCTGAGTATGCCTTCTGTAAATTTAAAGTTGTTTCTCTAACTACTTTGGTACTGAAGTATAGGATTATTAAGTAGGCGTACATACCGTAAGTCCCAACCTTATACTCTATAAAATCTCAGGCCTTAAACATGCGTAAATTTTGGGGAACCTTTCAGTACCACATATATATATTTTAGGCCA
Source organism: Nicotiana otophora (assembly GCA_000715115.1). Classification (NCBI taxonomy): domain Eukaryota; kingdom Viridiplantae; phylum Streptophyta; class Magnoliopsida; order Solanales; family Solanaceae; genus Nicotiana; species Nicotiana otophora. The sequence continues at coordinate 62,435 of AWOL01S0022771.1, forward strand.
AAACTAATATAACACATGACCCCACAATCCATCCATTGATAGTGAACTCCCCCACTCGACGCGAAATCATAGTTCACCACGCCCGATGATCCATAATATTAACCTTCACAACTCGTATAAATCAACCAGATGCCAAGGTCTGTTGCACCCCCCACATGATTCACTGGGTGGTCTCTTAATGCGCCCGCATATTCAGTGGGGACCACACGTTGAGTCAATGTTTGAGCATCTCTTGCTCTCTCATAGTCCATCTGCGGCATCACAAACCGTTGATGCACAACTGATACCGAATGCGCAATGTCATACACGAGTGGATCCTAGTGATTTTTACTCTCATTTTGGAGACTAAAAGCTTCGGATTTTCCACTCCTTGGTTGAGATTAAAGTCTTCGTGACTTTATACTCAATTACGAGATTAAAATCTTAGTGATTTTCTACTTGTTTAGTATTCGTTTTGAAGATGTCACGACCCGAAATTCCCACCGCCGGGACCGTGATGGCGCCTAACATTTCACTTGCTAGGAAAGCCAACGTTAGATAATCATTTAAACCAATCCTTATTCCATTCAGTAAATAACATCAATTAGCTAAGATGAATTATAGTGAGTGCGGAATAATATAAAAAAACTGCATTAATTACTACCATCCGGATCTGGAGTCACAATTCACGAGCATTCTAGAATTTACTACAAGAAATACATCTTTTTGAATGAAAAAAATACTAAAACAGAAAATATGGACGGGGACTTCAAGGTCTGTGAATGCCGACAGATCTACCTTGAGTCTTCAGATAGCGGTTCCAACAGCTAAAGTCTCGATCAACCCGAGCCAGTACCAAAATTTGCATAGAAAGTGCAAAGTGCACTATCAATACAACCGACCCCAAGTACTGGTAAGTGTCGAGCCTAACCTCGACGAAGTAGTGATGAGGCTAAAGCAAGGCACCTACAAATCAACTTGTGCAATTTAACAGTGTATATACAAATAACAGTAATGAAGAGCTAAACAGGACACAACGGGAGGGGGAAACATGCTGGGGAACATACGAGATAAAGAACTATAGCAGAATGATAACTGGAACACTCAATACACTATGAATCAACAGGAATAGTGAGTATAGTAAAGGAAAAATGCACGGCATCACCCTTCGTGCTTTTACTCTCAATCTCACCATAAAAATAATAGAAACGGCACGGTATCACCCTTCGTGCATTAACTCTCATATCATGGCACGGCATTACCCTTCGTGCATTAACACTCATAATATGGCACGGCATCACCTATCGTGCATTAACACTCACAATATGGCACGGCGTCACCCTTCGTGCATTAACACTCATAATATGGCACGGCATCACCTATCGTGCATTAACACTCACAATATGGCACGGCGTCACCCTTCGTGCATTAACACTCATAATATGGCACGGCATCACCTATCGTGCATTAACACTCACAATATGGCACGGCGTCACCCTTCGTGCATTAACACTCATAATATGGCACGGCATCACCTATCGTGCATTAACACTCACAATATGGCACGGCATCACCCTTCGTGCTTTTACTCTCAATCTCACCATAAAAATAATAGAAACGGCACGGTATCACCCTTCGTGCATTAACTCTCATATCATGGCACGGCATTACCCTTCGTGCATTAACACTCATAATATGGCACGGCATCACCTATCGTGCATTAACACTCACAATATGGCACGGTATCACCCTTCTTGCATTAACACTCATAATATGGCACGGCATCACCTTTCGTGCATTAACACTCACAATATGGCACGGCGTCACCCTTCGTGCATTAACACTCACAATATGGCACGGCATCACCCTTCGTGCATTGACACTCTCCCTTACCATAATACAATGCATAAATAATAATAGGGAGATAGAATATCAAGTACAAGCCTTATTTCAATATTTGGTTCCACAATATCAATCTCAACTTTGAAATAAATACTCGATTATCACCAGAAAATCTGTAAATATGATAAGAACGATCAATTAAACAACACTAGTATAAACACATAGTAATTAGGCATAGAAAAAAGACAATATAAGAAAAATGGGAGAAACTGGAAAAACATATAAATTGGCGACGCATAAGTACTCGTCACCTCACATATACGCCACACAGCATTTACCTTGCTCCGAAGGCCACTTAATTCTCAATCACAGCTTTTTCTCTAGAATTCACCTCCAAACCACTCGCATCTATTCAAATATGACTCAATAATATCAAATATTACTAAAGGAATCAATTATATTGCATAAATTAAATTTTTCAATGTTTTCTCCAAAAAGTCGAAAATCGACCCCAGGCCCGCTTGGTCAAAACTCGAGATCCGGACAAACATCTATTTATCCATTCACCCCCGAGCCCAGATATATAATTAGTTTTGAATTCCGACCTCAATTTAAGGTCTAAATCCCCAAATTTTCGAAATCCCTAGTTTCTACCCAAAACCCCTAATTCCACCATAAAAATCATAGATTTTAGGTTGAAATCTTGAAAAATAAAGTGAAATATTGAAAGAAACAAGTTTAGAATCACATACATATGATTTGGGGAAGAAATGGTCTTTGGCAAATCGTCTCTTGTGTTTTAGGTTTTGAAGATTTAGGAAATGAATCAAAAATCCCGTCCAAAAGTCATTTTGATTAGCTGCAGATGTCGCATTTGCGGCCTGAGCTTCGCAATTGCGAAGCTCGCAAATGCGAGAAAGGTATCGCAAATGCGAACCTGTCACATTTCTGCTTCTGTTGCAAATGCGAACATTTTGTTCGCAAAAGCGGAACTGGGATCACAATTTCAACCCCTTTCTTCGCAAATGCGAAGAACCCCTTCCCCAGACCAACTTCGCAAATGCGAAGGAGTCTTCGCGATTGCGAAGACTGTATGGCCCAGCTACTCTTCGCAATTGCGATGAGTAGCACGCAATTGCAACAATGTCAGGCTTCGCAATTGCAAACTCTGGTCTCGCAATTGCGAGATCCGAGGCCAACACCAGAGCTGGAACACTAGCAACATTTCTAAAGTCCAAATTTCACTCCGTAGCCTATCTGAAACTTACCCGAGCCCTCTGGGCTCCAACCCAAATATGCACACAAGTCCAAATACATCATACGAACTTGCTCGCGTGATCAAATCACCAAAACAATACCTAGAACTACGAATTTAGCACCAAATCGAATGAAATTCTCAAGAACATTTTAAAATTTTTATTTTCTCAACTGGACGTCCGAATCACGTCAAACCAAATCTGTTTCTCACAAATTTTCACAAACAAGTCTTAAATATTATAATGAACCTGTAACGGGCTCCGAAACCAAAATACGATCCTGGTACTAACAATGCCAAACATCAATCAATTCTTAAAAACAGTTAAATTTCCGACTTTTAATTTTTATCAAAAATTCATAACTCGAGCTAGGGACCTCCGAATTTGATTCCGGGCATACGCCCAGGTCCCATATTTTGATGCGGACCCACCAGGACCGTCAAACACGGATCGGGGCCCGTTTACCAAAAATATTGACTGAAGTCAACTAAAATCAACTTTTAAGGCAAAAATTCTTATTGTTATCAATTTTCAACATAAAAGCTTTTCGAAAACACGCCCGGGCTGGGCACGCAAATCGAGGAGGGTAAAAATGAGATTTTTAAGGCTTAAGAGCGCAAAATCGAGTTCCAAAATATAAGATGACCTTTTGGGTCATCACAAAAGATATAAAATCTTCACCATTGTATTTAATCCGTTTCTGTTAAAGTTTATTCGATTCGAAGATTTTAAATATTTCACCGTTAATTAATATTTTGTTTATATTTTGTGACTAAGAGAAATGACAGAAATAGTAACCCCCGTGGTTGGCTCAACGAGCAATGTTGCTTCTTCCAGTCGTTATGTGCCAGCACCGGCTCCGGCGAAAAAGCCTATAAAATTTTTCGGGATTGATTTCAAACATTGTCAATAAAGGATGTTATTTTATTTGACTACTTTAAATCTACAGAAGTTCATCAAGGAGGACGTTCCGGTTCTGCCGGAATCAACTCCTGAGAATGAACATTTTATTGTGACTGAGGCATGGAAGCACTCAGATTTCTTATGCAAGAATTATATTCTTAGCGGACTGGAGGATAATCTTTACAATGTCTATACTAATGTGCAAACTTCGAAAGAACTATGGGATGCGTTGGAAAAGAAGTATAAAACTGAGGATACCGGACTGAAAAAGTTTGTTGCAGCCAAATTTTTAGACTAAAAGATAGTAGACAGCAAGCCTGTCATTACCCAAGTTCAAGAGTTTCAAGTTATAATTCATGATCTCCTTGCTGAAGGTATAATCCGAATTAATGCTTTTTTGTTGAAAGTATTAATTTTGTTACTAATTATGAACTTTTCATTGAAGGCTTGGTCATCAACGAGGCATTTCAAGTTGCAGCAATGATTGAGAAGTTACCTTCTTTATGGAGAGACTTTAAGAACTACTTGAAACACAAGCTAAAGGAGATGAAACTCAAAGGTCTCATCAATCGATTGAGGATCGAAGAGGACAATAAAGTTACAGAATAGAAGACACGTGGAAACTCAACAATTATGGGAGAAAATATTTTTGAGACTGCTCCAACTAATCTGAAAAAGAGGAAGAAGTCTTTTGGACCAAAGAACTATCGTAGCAAGAAGATATTCAAGAAAAACTATCACAACTGTGGAAAGCCTGTACACAAGGCTGCAGAATGTCGTGCTCCAAAGAAAGAGAAGAAAAAGGGTCAAGCAAATATGGTTGAAACAAATGATGATATTGATGACTTGTGCGCTATGTTGTCTGAACGCAACTTAATGGGAAATCCTAATAAGTGGTGGATTGATTCTAGAGCCACCCGCCATATTTGTGTTGTTAGAGAAGCACTTGCTTCATATGCTCATGTTGGACCTGAGAGACTATTTTTATGGGAAATTGAGCAACGGCCAAAATTGAAGGTTATGGAAAGATATTCCTGAAGATGACATCTAGCAAGATAGTGACTCTGAACAATGTTTGTCATATTCCTTAAATAAGGAAGAACTTAGTTTCTATTTCACTTCTCGCCAAGAACGGGTTTATGTGTGTTTTTGTTTCAGACAAAGTTGTAATAAGTAAGAACAAGATATACTTAGGAAAAGGTCACCTTACTAAGGGCCTTTTCAAACATAATGTAATGATTGTGGACAATAATAAAATTTCAGCTTCTTCTTACTTACTTGAGTCAAATGATTTATAGCATATACGTTTGGGACATGTCAATTATAAAACCTTGCAAAAAATGATCAATTTGGAAGTATTGCCTGAGTTTGAGTGCAACAAATTAAAATGTCAAATAAGTGTGGAATATAAGTATGTTAAACATCATTATAAGTCAGTTGAAAGGAATTCAAATCCTTTAGACTTAATTTCAAACAGATATTTGCGATATGAATTCAATACCATCTCGCGGTGATAAGAAATATTTCATAACTTTTATTGACGACAGTGCTCGATATTGCTATATTTACTTACTTAGTAGTAAAGTTGAAGCAATAGATGCATTCAAACAATACAAAAATGAAGTTAAAAAGCAACTTAACAAGAAAATCAAAACAATAAGAAGTGATAGAGGTGGTGAATATGAATCTCCTTTCGAAGATTTAGAATATGGAATTATTTATCAAATAACGGCCCCATATACACTCCAATCCAATTGGATTATGGAAAGAAAGAATCAATCATTAAAGAAGATGATAAACGCTTTGTTGATAAGTTCTGGTTTGTCATAGAACTTGGGGGGAAGCCATTATTAAGGCTAATCGGATACTAAACCGGGTACCCCATAGCAAAACGCAATCCATTCCATATGAAAAATAAAAAGGAAGGAAGCCCAACTTGAATTATTTTAAAGTGTGGGAGTGTTTGACAAAAGTACAAGTTCCTAAATACAAAAGGGTAAAGATAAGACCGAAAACCATTGATTGTGTTTTCATAGGATATACAATCAATAGTAAAGCATATCGATTTCTGGTTCATAAATCAGAAAATTCCGATATTCATAACAATATGGTTATAGAATCAGATAATGTTGAATTCTTCAAAAATATATATCCGTATAAAAAGGAATGTAAGTCGATTGGTGAAATATCTAAACGAGCTCGGGGAGAAACAAAAGAAAGTATGTCTAATCAGGAGGATCCAAGACGTAGTAAACATTAAAGAACGTATACTTCATTTGGACCAGATTTTGTGACTTTCTTATTGAAAAATGAGTCTCGAACCTTTAAAGAAGTTATGTCTTCTTCCGAATTATTATTTTAGAAAGAGGCACTCACTAGTGAAATAGAATCCATATTGAACAACTATACATGGGAATTGGTTGAACTTCCTCCCGGCAATAAACCGTTGGGTTCTAAATAGATTTGTATGAGAAAAATGAAAGATGATGGCACTATTGAAAAATATAAGGCAAGACTTGTGCTAAAAGGGTATAGACAACAAGAAGGTCTTAACTATTTTGATACACACTCTCCAGTTACAAGAACTACGTCCATACGGACGTTAGTACCATTAGCGGTGGTATATGATCATGAAATTCATCAAATGGACGTTAAAACGACCTTCTAAAATGGAGATTTGGAGGAAGAAATTTATATGGAACAAAGTGAAGGGTTTGTGGTTCCAGGTAAAGGAAAGAAGGTATGTAGACTTCTTAAGTCACTTTACGGACTAAAACAAACACCCAAACAATGGCATACAAAATTTGACCATATTGTCTAATGGTTTTGCGATAAATGAATGTGATAAATGTATATACATTAAAAATGTTCCAAATCACATAGTCATTATTTGCTTATATGTGGATGATATGATGATAATGAGTAATGATATTTCCCACATAAATGCGACTAAGTGTATGCTAACTAGCAAATTTGATATGAAAGACTTGGGAGTTGCCGATTTACTTCTAGATATTAAGAGCCATAAGACTCCTCAAGTTCTGGCATTGTCTCAATCTCATTATATTAAAACAATACTTGAAAAATTCAAGCACTTAGATTTTAAAATTGCAAAGACTCCAATTGAAGTGAATCTTCCACTTGCAAAGAACAAAGGCCAAAGTATATCATAATTGGATTATGCTCGTTTGTTGGGAGGTTTAATATATATCATGAATTGTACTCGACCAGATATAGCTTGTGCTATAAGTAAATTAAATCGATACACGAGTAATCAAGGTCAATCTCATTGGATGGCGATGAAACGAGTTTTGGGATATTCAAAACATACTCAAGACTTTGCTTTGCAATACAGTAAATATCTTGCGGTGATTGAGGGATACTGTGATGCAAATTAGATCACCAGTTCAACTAATTCTAAGTCCACAAATAGATATGTATTCACTATTGATGGAGGGACGGTATCTTGGAAGTCGTCCAAACAAACTTGTATTGCCCGCTCTACAATGGAGGCTGAGTTCATAGCCTTAGATAAAGCCGGTGAAGAAGCTGAATGGCTCCGAAATTTCTTGGAAGATATTCCATTATGGCCCAAACCGTTGGCACCAATATTCATACACTGCGATAGTCAAGCGGCAATTGGAAGGGTTGGGAGCGTAATGTATAACGGTAAATCTCGTCATATATGATGAAGGCATAAAACTGTTAGGCAACTACTCTCTAGCGGGATTATCACAATTGACTATTAAAGTCAAGTGATAATGTGTTGGATCCACTTACAAAAGGCCTAACTAGAGAGGTATTTGAAAGATCATCGAGGAGAATGGGACTATGGCCGAAGACAAGTCATTGTGGCGGTAACTCTACCTAGAATACTGGAGATCCCAAGATCTAGGTTCAAGGAGATCAAACAAAGTCATTAATGACGGTTCAATATGGTCAACTAAAATTTTGATCTATTCTCATGATGAGAGAATGTTCAGTACTAAAGATAAAGTATTAAGGATTATTAATGGTTTCTAAATTTAATACGGGGTATATCAAATAATGTATCTACGGGATGACACGTTTAGGAATCACCTATGTAAGTGTGAAGTGTTAGCCGCTTCAAGGAGAACTTTGTAAGGCCAGTTCTCTACGCACTTATGAGACCAGGCGGTGTTCATGGC